>APFE030988729.1:912-29354 GCA_000404065.3 Pinus taeda
GGGTGTTGAAGTGATGTCTAGTTTCTGGTATTATGATCTTATGACAGCCATCTGAAAAGTGATTGAGTATATCTTTATGTGATCTGATGAACTAGATCTGATTGATGACTCTCACTGTATATGTATTGATCTAGTGATTGGGTGATTCAGAAGGTTGTTTGATTATGAGCTTCAATGTGGTTATTGGGTCCAGTATGAAAATTGGATGAAATGTGGCCCTTTCAGATTATGTGTTGTGCTTCAGTGTATCCAGTATGAAAATGTGGTACCTGAAGGAGAGAAGATTGTAGGACAGCACCTACGTACTAGTATCTAAGCTAGTACAAGAGCTAAAGGAAATCTTTGGAGCATTGTAGCAGGTAGTAGCCTGCGTACTAGTAAATGGATTAGCTAGTACAAGAGCTAAAGGAAATCTTGGAGCATTGTAGCAGGTAGTAGCCTGCGTACTAGTAAATGGATCAGCTAGTACAAGAGCAAAGGGGGTTGTAGCTCCCGTACTGGTATAAGGCTGCACCAGTACAAAATATTGTAAAAGGATTTTCTTATTAAGAAGAAGATTGAGATGACTTGCAGCAGGTGGTTTTCTCCCGCATTGGGTTTCCACCTTATATCATGGTGTTCATGTGTGTGCCTTATGTGTGATGATCTATTCTATGTTACTGCATCTGTTAACTGATAATATGGTTGATAATGTTCTAATGCACTCATTGAAGATCAAATAGCTTAATCATAAGAAGTTGTGGAAGTAGCATATATGAATCAGAGTTTGGAAATGAAAAGTTTTATTAATGTGATAATACTGATTCACCCCCCCCTCTCAGTATTATTTCCAACAATAACATATAGTTTGGCGGGTTGAGTGGGGAGGTGGTTTCCCAAGCCATCGCACCGCTTATGGATGTTATGCAGTATTTTGAGAGGGGTCACCCGATCTACTCCAGAGCGCGACACGTAGCAGTCAAGGGCCAGAGAAAACTGCTTTATAGGGCAGGTAACGGTGGCCATCGGGCGTGGCCGATATGGTTGTGCATTGTTGGATTTGGGCGCTGATGATTGGATGGTGGTCGAGTGGTGAAATAGCACGAATGAAATGAACTGAGGTTTGGGGGGGGGGGGACTTTAATCATGACGGGTTGGGATTATTTGAGGTTAATGAGGGGATTTGTCTATTTTGTCGGGGTAAGGGGTAAATGTATAGTTTTTATTAAAACTAAGAATTGAGGGTATTTACTTATGGGATTTAATTAATATACGGGAAAAGGTTTTATCGGGGAATTATATAATAAAGTCAAAAATTAATATGAAGTTGGTGGATTAAATATACCCTTAAGTATAAATGTCAGTGTAATATTTGCACACTTTATTCACATACACTTAATACTTAAGATACAATATCTTTTGTAGGTTTATTGAGTGAAATAGGATTTACATAGGGGTTTCCACTTTTCCTAGGGAAAATGAAGTTTAACCTTAGGAAAAGGGGTTTTATTAGGGAAATAAAGGGGTAATGGATTTTATGAAGGGGATTATAGAACTTGATGTCCATAAGCCATTAAGCCGAGGGTCTGATCCCACCAAAAGTGAGAGAAATGCTCTGAGCCTCTTTGACTTGAAGGATTTAAAGTGCTAGAGCATACTTGTGGATAGGAAATTAGTAACTAAGGGGAAAAATCAATGACGGGGAGTTAATCACATTAACTTGCAAACCTTTGCTTTTGCTTTCACCGTTGATCATACATATTGAAAAATGTGTCTAAGCCTGATGCATGTGTTTTGATCTAATCAACTTTGTAGTTTAGCAACCTTTCTTCTACTTACCCATTTCTTACCCTAACATGTTTTCTTCATTTCTTTGGGTGTGTTTAGGCTAGAAAAACCTTATTCTATCATTTCGTTAATAAAATAAACTATCTATTTCTAACCTTATACCACCCAAGGGGTCAGATGAAACTGATGAGATCCTTTTATTTTCTCTGCCTATCTAGTGATCTGTCGGGATTAAACTGTTTGGTCAGATTTTATTCTGTAACTATAAAAAAATTCAAAGCATGATATAATCAAAATTAAACAGTTTGATTACCATGGATTGTAGCATGAATAACAAGCTGCATACATTCCTTATTATGCATAAAAGTAAATACTATTGGCATTTAGACTTGCTCACATTCGTGGCCTCTTTTTGTTTGTTGGGGTTCATATATTTTCATTTTTTGACCTTTTCCGTTTGTCCTTTAATTTTTCTTTTAGGACATACCCTCTTTACATTTTTAAAATTTTTTAATATTGAAAACATTTGCAGAAAGCCAAGGTATGTACAATATTACATGGCTTAACCTTAGTCATTCAAAATCATGACTCCTATTGGTATAGGAACCTAACTATGGCTCCACTTGGGGATGGCATCTTTTGAAAAGATGTCAAGAACTAATGAAGATCAGTAGTCTTTGAATTGTTGTTGATGTTACCTCGCAAAGCATTCTCCCATGCATCTACATTATTGATACTTATGACAGTAAATATTTTAAAGCTTAGGGTACTTCTCTTTAGGCTTCAACTTCAAAGATCACCACCCAATCCAAACTAGGCTAAGTAAATGAAGTATGTACAACATGGGAAATGAAAATTAGTAACTTGGTTCAAAGTAATGTTTTAGCATTCGACCATTCACTAGCCCACTTATTGTATATGTACCATTAATTTCTCTTAGGAAGAAAGCATTATTTCCTCTCTAAGCATAAATGACATAGGTACCTTTCCATAGGAAATCAAATTTCCCATGTTTACTTTTATCTTCCCTCCTTGAATCCCACTTGAGCACCTTGTCACCAAGGTAGAAATCTTCAGCCTTGGTTCTCTTATCAAAAATCCTTTTAACCCTTTTCTGCACAACTTGAGACCTAAAATAGACTTGCTCTCTGGTTTGTTGTAGATGAATAGTTTGGTTGATCCTTCTTTGGACATTATTTGGTTCGACTTGCAATTCTTGAAGTATCTTCAATACTGTTACTCCCAAAGAGGATAGAAAGACATCTTCTATCCCAAAAACTAGTTGATAGGGATATGTACCGATTGATTTCTTAGTAGCCAATTTGTCTACCATAAGGCATTGGTTAGCTTTTTATTCCAAGTTTTCTTATTGTCCTCTAGTAACTTCTTGATGATGTTTACCAGGATTTTGTTTGAGGATTCTACCAATCCATTACCTTGAGGGTAATAAACTGTAGAATGGCCTAGGGTGATATGGTACTTATTGTAGAAATCTATCATTCTTTTGGATTTAAAGGCTACTGCATTATCAGTAACGAAGTCTAAACCCCATTGTTGAAAAGGTATTTCTAAAGAGATTGACCTGAGGGGTAAGGGTAAGAGATTTTTCTTCCCCTCAAAAATTTGACATTTGTGACAGGAGGTCACATACTTTTTGACATTAGCATACGAGGTAGGGTAGCATAAACTAGCTCTAAGGATTTTATCTACAGTGGTCTTCCAGTAAGGGTGTCCTTTACAATCACTTGCATGAAACTCTTGCAAAACTTTGTCAAATTCTTCTTTTAATAAGAAATTGAGGAGAATGCCTTCATGATCTCTCCAAAATAGAGCATTTTCTAATATACAAAATTTCAAGGATTTCATCTTCAAAAACTTGCTTTTAGTCCTAGATAATTCAAGAGGGGCTTGTAAGTTCAGTAAAACATAAATAATATCAGCATGCCAGGGTGATTCAATAAAGGCCTAGCTGATTAGTGGAGTCGCCATCTCCTCTTCATTATCTATTATTGCAAAAAAATTTATATCCAAGGCTTGATAGTTTGATTCAGCCATGAGCTTGGCTAAAACTTGGCCCTTGAATAACTAGTAGGTTTTATTTCTATATCATACTCTAAAATAGTAGAAATCCACTTTCCCCTCTTTCCATGAGGACCATCCTAAGTTAGGATATCTTTAACTACTGAATTTGGAATGTAGGCTACTATATGAGAATATAAGATGTATACCCTAAAGTCCTTAATGGATTTGACTAAAGCCAACGCTTGTTTTTGTTATATTATATCTCAAGGGGACATCTCTCAAGGCTTTGTTAAAGAGAGAAATGGGTTGTTCATAGCCTTGGTAATTTTTCCGCAATAAAACTGCAGCAATTGTGTGCTCAAAAGTAAAGGAAAACAAGATGAAATATGTGTCAAATTTAGGACTAGTTAACACAGGTGTTTTAGTCAAGGCTAGTTTAATGTCTTCAAAGGATCTTTTAGCATCAACAATTCATTTTATGGTGGAGTCTTGTTTTAGCATGTTGTTCAGTGATCTAATTAGTTCAGATAGATTAGATATAAATCTTCTAAGAAAAATATTTTCTGCTAAAAAAGCTTGTAACTCTTTAATGTTCCTAGGGTTTTGTATTTGTAAGATGGCTTTTATTCTTGCAGGGTCTATTCTTATACCATCTTTTGAAATTATATGACCTAAAAATTTTCCTTCTTCTAACACAAACAAGGAATTTTGGGGTTCAAAGGGATTCCAAATTTCCTGCATATAATAAAAACTTGCCTTAGATGATCCAAATGTTGACTATCAGATTTTGAAAATACAATAATGTCATCTAGATATATCACAAGGAAGTCATGAAATTCTTTTGCAAAGCCTATATCCATAGCCCTCTGGAAAGTGGCTCCTGTATTCATTAGCCCAAAAGGCACTTTCACATACATAAATGTGCCCCAAGGAGTAGTAAAGGCAGTTTTGGGTTGGTCATCAGGATGAACCAAGATTTGATTGTAGCCAGAAAACCCATCTAACAATGAGATTCTGGTTGATCCAACTACTCTCTATAAAGTGTGGTCCATTTTGGCGAGAGGGTAATTTTCTTTTAGTGACACTTTGTTGAGTTTTCAGAGATCCACATAGAGTTTGACCTCACCAGCTTTCTTTCTAGTTGGCACCAAATATGAGACCCAATTAGAAAATTTGATTGGTGTAATTATTTTGGCATCATACATCCTTTGAATTTATTTTTCAATTGAGGTAATGAGACAGGGTTGATCCTTCGAAGTTTTTATTTGAAAGGATTTTGATTTTCTTTAATAGGAATTGTATGCTAGATGATGCTAGTGTCATAGGATTTGAGTTCCTCATAACTCCAAGCAATGAAATCCTAAAATTCTTTCGACAACTCAATGTATTTTACTTTTTTAGTTGGAGATAATGGTTTTGAAATTTTGATCAGTTTAGGATTTTCATTGGTGCCTATATTACATTCCTCTATATCAGACCTTAATGGTTCCATTTTAGGTTTCCTAGGAACATCATTTGAATGAAATAAATCTTCCAGAGGGGTTAATCCATTTGGTAAGAAGTTATCCTTGAGAATAATTACTCCAATCTCTTCGCTGATTATTTCATCAATCTCATTTTTCTCTAGGTTGTCTACATCTAATTTAGTAAATTTAGTTGGGTTGACTCTATCTAGTTTGTCACCTTCTATCTCATCCATTTCTATCTTAACCTTAGTGTCAGGATCTGTTGATGTATCCATATCTATATTATTATTTACAAAATCTTCTTTTGAATGTAAAAATTTATTTATCTGTTTCTCATCAGAAAATATTTGCAAATTCCTCAAATTATCTGGAATTGTTGGTCTATGCTTAACTTCAACAGTGTACGGATGGTTAGGTTGGAAGGGTAATGTGCAGGTGCTGGAAAACTTTGCTAAACTATGGGCTTGGATATTGTGTTTTCTGGGGATTACCGCAAGCTTTGATTCTAGGAAAGTGTTAAAGTATTTCTACAATAGTTCCCCTATAACAACTTAATCTAGGGTCTTTTGTCATATATACAACATCAATTTGTTTTGTAATTAGTTCATAGTTTCCCGTGACAGAATCTCTTTTAGCTCCTAGATTCCTAACTAACTTAAGACCTAATATTAATGCTTCATACTCGGCCATATTATTGGTACATTTAAAATTTAATCTATATGCATGGCCTTCTGAGTGATTATTTTCCAAATTATATATCCACACTCCTGCTCCTGCTCCTAACCTATTGACTAATTCATTAAATTCTAAATGCCATAATATCTCATAATCATAATTTTCACTATTTGGTGCAACAAACTTTTCATCATTTATAACAATTTGACCATCTTGTTCATTGAAAAGCTTTGTAGTTTGGTTAGTTTCATTTTGTGTAGAAACTGCAATTTATTTTGGTCTTTTATTAATACTGTCTGAAATTTCTTCTTGTGCTTGATCAACATTATACAGGATAAAAGAATCGATATGCGAGTGTATGGTAGATGGGAAAGTTTGAGGTTGATCATTGCTACTTACCATGTATTTCATTAAGGTTTCTCGGTACAGTTTCTTAGGTTGTCAAAAAAATAGAGATTGTTGCATATGACATGTCTAGTTGAAAGGATCCCTAAAGTTTGGCTCCCCATGATCTGGAGAACAACATGCCATACTTTGGTGGGATGTCAGTGACTACAATATCCATAAGGATGTTTTTGGCAAGATATTGGACTAAAGTGAAACATAGGTCTTTGATCAATCCTAGACACCCTACCCTATTGGAGTCAAATGATAATAAGTCTTTGTAAGGCCTTTTAATGTCTATTTTAATTTCTCGATCATTGATTTGGGCATTAAGTTGTGAGAGGCCCCATAATCCAACATTGCATTGTGTAGAATTTTGTCATGGATACTATGGCTAATGTAAAAAGGTGGAACTCCTACTAGTTTTCCATTATCATCTAGACCAAACATGGCTTCCTCTTGGTCATTAAACAAGTTGACTCAATCCTCATTTTCAGCAACATTTAAGGTCTGGTTTATTTGTGATTGGTAAGTTTCATTCTTAATTAGTTCTATTAAAGGAACTGGAATTTTTAGCTCTGCTATCTTTGCTCCCAGATTGAAAGGAAATGAGACTTTTTCTGTCTGAGGGTTTTGAACTTTTGAAGTAGGGACTTAAGTAGGCTTGTCTTACTTTCCTTTATTAGGGACCTCCTTATGTGGATTTTAAAATATGATGTTTTGAGCTTTTTCCACCGGTTCCTTAGGTGGAATTGAAGTGTACGGTAGATCAACAGAAGGTTGAATACAGGTTATGTCTACAATTGTGGGGCCATAAGGATTTGGGTTCTCCCTAGGTAGAATTTGGAGGATTTTTGAAAGAGGGGCTTCTTTTATTTTCTTGGGTTGACTTTGTACTGTTTTCTTGCTTTGGTCAGGGACATCAGGACTCTTTTTGCTTCTTAGATTATATTGTTTATATACTTTAAAAAGGGCAGAATCATATCCTTGTTTGTAATCAAATGATTCTGCAGACTGTATTTGTAATTGCTGTATAATATGCAGTTCTTGCTCATCTTGGGTTAGAAAAATAGTGTCCTCATCATTCATCCCATTAGGTTAATTTGTGTATCTTTTTTTGGATCTTGTGGCTGGGATGTCTCTGCATAATTCTCTTGTAAAGGAGGCTTAGTGCTATGATCCAGTCCATTTTTCCCGATGTTTTGGTTTTGCTTTTTGTAAAATTCGGGTTTCTAATTGGAGGCACTTGCTGGTTATCCCATTTGGGTTTCCTTTCTATGTTATATATTCTACCCATTAGTCTCTCCATACTTTTGGCTAAACTATCTATTTTAATGTCAGATGGTGAAGCTTCATCCTTAGTAATTCCTCTTTTTTCGTTTCTAAATCTAGCCCTTTTAGCTAACAAATTCGCTTCAACAATAACAACTACACTTTGAATTTCTTCTAATGTCGTGGCGTTCCTTTCCCTAAGTTGGTATGCCATATCTGTGTCAAAACCATCAGGGAAATTTATTAATGCTAAGTTAGGTGGGGGTCTAAGATTAACTGGGATGGCGTTATATATATTATTGAATCTAGTGCAGTAATATTGAATAGTTTCATTAGGTCCTCTTCTAATATTGTCATATCTGAAATGATTCGTAGGGGATTCTTTTTCTTCTCCCATTTGTTAAAAAATTGCTAGTGAAATGCATCTAAAGTATCAATACTATTAGTAGACAATGCTCTAAACCATTTCCTAACATCACTAGCTAATGTCTGGGCAAAGAGTCTCATCTGAACATTCTCTGTGTGAATCTCGTGCAACTCAAAGTAATTTGTTATCTTGTTGACATGTTTTTGTGCAGTGTAATGTCCCGTGCCATCAAATTGAACAATTTTGCTTTGGTAGTATGCTGGCATAGCACCAAGTTGGGAAGGTAAAACAAGAGGAGCATATCTATTTTCCATGGCTGTAAGCTGGGAGGGGTTAAGATGTGGGGTTGAGGTACTTGAAGATGATGCTATAGTGGATGAATAACTAGTACTAGTAGGTGATGAATGGGTAATGATAGGTTGGTGAGGGAGTGAAGGTATAAATGGTGGTGAAGAATGGACTTCAGAGGGTATTATTGATGAAGTTGAAGGGAACAATGGTGAACTAAAATATTTGGACAATTGTTTAAAAAGCTCAGGGTTGTGGAAATATTAATAGATGATTGTGGAGATTTTGGAATGTATTCGTTAATGGATTTGTTGGCTTGTTGAACTTCAATGTCTTCAATAAAATCAGGATCTAGAATAGTTTCACTGAGCACATTTTTGGAGTTTGTTCTAAATAATGAATGCTCAAATGGCACATCAAAGGGAAGTTCTTCTTAAAATAACCAGTCATGAGGACACGAATTAGATTTAATAAATGGTATCTCGCTAACTAAACTTTCTTCTTTTTTCGATTTTCTTGAAATCAGGTTAGGATTATCAACTACTAGGGCATGGTTTGGGTCTGGATTAGCCCTAGTGAAATGAGTCTCCTTGGAAGCCAAAGTTTCAAAATTTTTAATTGTTTTTGTGAGATTTTTTTTAAGATAAGTTCTAAAAAATGACTTTAAGAGGCTCATAATGTAGATTTAGAATATTCTTAAATATTTATTAGAATTGAGGATTCGGTGTCCCTAGTATGGTCACCACTATGTTATCACTCAGAATTTTCTCTAGCAGTTATTAGAAGAAAGAAAATGACCGAGGTAACCATAAACCAACTTTTGGGCATAGGCTCTAGCCATCCTAAGCTCAGAGAGGGCTCTCTCTATATGATTTAGCTTTGTTTGCTAGGATTTTAGGCTAGTTGTGAATGTTTAGGGGGGTTTTTGATTTTTATTGAAGATTGGATGGTGGGATCCTTAAAACAGATGGATAGAATGATATCTTCAGACCATTGGGCTATGGAGTCAATAGAAGGGAACCAGAATTGGAATTAACTTATTAAAGGGAATGTGAGAAGGGAAAGATAGCAGAGTAAAGTGCAGGGCATTAGGCCAGAGGGGTGAAATTGTTTGAATCAGGGTGAGAGAGCAATCAAGAATTCTAAGACCCGGGCTTAAACAAGGAATAGAGGGTAATCGGAAACAAAGGGAAATTAAGAATCCTTTGTTATAGATTATAAAGAGACAGCCTAAACTAAGGAGAAACTAAGAATTCCTTAACTTAGATATCAGTAGAAAACATTTATATGCCTAACTATTAAAGTAGACTGTCATTAAACACATTCTGAGATAATACTCCAGTTATAGCATTTAGATTCAGATATACATTGTGGGAAAAATTTAAGAAAGATAATAACAACATGAGAAAATACTTGTCTGCGCTTCGCTTAACACATGAATCTTTCTAAATATCTTGTCTTTATTCATCAATCCAACTTTTTGGTCCAGCCAGTGATATAATAGCTTTATAGTCTTTTGATCGAGAAGTCTATAGAATTGTTTAAGAATCCACACTACATACTCGAATTGTGAAGTATTTATACAAAAGTTTATTAAAAAATATTCCAAACTAACTTGAGATTTAATATAGGAAGTAAAAATATCTTCTTGCTAGAAGGTAGAGACATCTATTGAACTACTTCATGTTGTCCCTAGTATTTTGGTGCTGTTGGCCTTTATAGTTGGGTTTCTAGCCTTTGATGTCGCCTTGCTGTTTGGTTTTCTACACTAGAAGCTGCATTCACTTTTGGCTTTCATTTGATACCCTTTGTCCCTGATGCTCTTTCATCATGCTGAACTGACTTTACCTTTTACCCTGTGACTATACATTAACCATTTTACTACATTTCACTATAGTGAATCAATCAATTTTTCCCATAATTCAACGTTAGGTAACTTGATTTTCAACATCTTCCTATACGTCTCATCTGCCTCGATGTATTTAGAAAAATTAGGCCTAGTGATGAATAGGTGTTCACCTCATGCTGGAGGAAAAATGGGTTTTCAAATGTTTGATAAATATCTTTGCCTGTTGGTCATGCTTTTATCGACGATGTACTGCCTTGTTCTTTAGCTAGCTCTCTGATTTTGTTGTCATAATCCTATTATGTCACGAGGTTTCCATTTATGACCAAGGGACCGAGTAATCATTTTTCTCTTAAAATTTGAAACTTGGCCATAAATCTATCAACTGCTACCTACATATTTTGACACTTGTCCTCCAAGTTTAACATTAAGTTTCTCTTGGAAAGGGCCTTTCTTACCTCCAAAATTGTTTCTATCCTAACCTCTATATCCAATTCTTGACGTTCATACTTGTTTTTACGATTAAGGAAGTTGGTAAGTCTGGTAGCATCTTCAGGCATGTCTCCTAGTTCTTCCTTGACTTTTTGGATAGATTCTATAGCTATCTTTATCAAATATATCTTTTCAAAAATCACTTAAATGGATGGCCAACTATCATAGACAGAGTCAATGATATTGGCCCATAATAGTTCCTTTGTTTGCCCAAGGGGTTGCTTTAGTGTTATATCTTTCTCCATAGGTTTTAATCGTTCATTCATTTTGGAAGCTTTCTGCACTTCTTCCTTGTGCATAATTTTTGCAAGCTTGCAATCTGTTCCCAGGCTTGTCACCTTTTCTTTTAGTTTGTTCATTTCTGTAGCCTGAATAGACATTTCCTCCATGGCTCTGACCAACTCTGCTACCTTTTCTCTGATGCACTTGCTGCTGATGTAGACTTTGTTGAAAGTAGTTGTGCTATAGGCATGGAAGCTATGAGATCCAATGAGGCTATCAGCATTGAAGGGACTACTGTTGAGACCATTGGGATGACATTTGTAGACATAGTGGAAATATCAATTTGCTTCACTTGAATTAAAGTGTCTAATTCTTTCTCTGTCTCCCTTAACTGATCATTAAATTTTAGGACCAAGTCCATTAACTCTTCATGTCTGGTTATGCTCTCTAAGACCTCCTATGTTTGGGGATGTTGCAACTCAGGTATCTTCAATTGTTTTTTCAGTACAACAATGTCATCATTTTTCATCTTTATCATCTATTTAGTGGCTTTCATATCTTTGGGATCATGTCCCAATTCAATCACTAAGTATTCCAAAGACTTGATTCTAGTATCCTTGGCCTGTGAGGAGGCCTTCTCTACTTGATATTGGTTTGAAATATTTCTCAATGAATTCTACAATTGATGGGCAGTAATGGCTTTACTTTTGAGGGTGGAGGAAATCATTTCTCCAACCTGTTTATGAAACTCGATTTGGTCTATGGGATGAATATCCCTTGCCATCACTTCAAAATCAATTCTCTTGTAATCTGTTGATGTCCTTGGCTATTGTGTAGTTGGATTTATGAAGAACATATGTAGTTTTCCCTCTTTGATGTGAAAACTAGTCATCAACCTGGTATAATTAGTAAGTGTGAGTTTGAGATAATGAGCATAATTTTGGGCCTTTAGTTTCTCATTTCTCATCTTGATCTCTTTGTATCTATCTTTTATATCCTTATCCAGGCTTACTGAATGAGGATACTTCTACACCTAACTTCCTTTCGAAATCTGGGTCTGTGATGTGGATGGCCCTTATGTTTCCTCAGATGGATCTATATCTTTAATTTTGTCCAGCTTAGTATCAGTTATTTCTACTGAGTCTTTTGTGTCTTCCTACTCTGAAATAAGATTTAGCCTAGGTCTTTTGCTTTAACTAGTCTCATATTATATTTTTGATGTCCCCATTCCTGAACTTGAGGGTTCCTCCTTGATCCATTTGGGGTTCTTTTCCTCATTCTGAGGAGTCTGCATGATAGGAGGGGTGCTCATGGTTGCTTCTTGTTATTCAGGTACCTGCAGAAATGAGCTCTCATCAAACTGTCTTTCTAGGTCACATAAGGCATTCTCTACATCTAAATTTGTATTATCTCTATCTACAACAGTATTTTCCATCCACTTAGATTGATTGACATATCTTTATATCTCTAGTATGGGCTAGTGAATATAAGGTCCCAACATAGCCTTCTTTCTCAATCTGGTCATAAATTATTGAGGGTCATACCTCCACATGAAACTCTTTTGAAACTTTATTTGCTGCAAACTTTGGTCTACCTCTCTAGAATTGTAGATGAAGGGGGCTACCTAGTTTTTTACTTTGAATTGTGATCTTCTCTTGGCCAAGACAAAATTTGTCTCATCAGGGTTTATTATTTGTCTATAGTAATCTAGAGCAAATAATCTCATGGGGATGTATTTGGGTAGTTTATATGGTGCAAGCTGGCAACCATAAATTCTTATCTCTGTGTGGTTTTGGTAAAGGTACCAACCTCCCACTTTGCTTTGTTTAGACAACTGAAGGAGCCTTTTGACCTCTAGACTTATCCTCGGCGGAGTGCTTCCTCTCAGCATAGTCATGACTAGATGAACAAAAGAATCTATGAAATCTGAATAGGTATATGGTGACTCAAACTTATGGAACAGTGGGGTCCAAAAAATGACAGACCTGAGTTGGCCTTTGGTATCCAGCTTTTTGAAGGGCAAAAGGAAATATGTTTGGTTGATTGTATAGGAACATACGGTAGAGGATAGTTGAGTATTTGAACACTCCCTCATTATGCATCCTGGTGAAATATTCATGCATTCTCTCAACTATGAACTCAGCATAATTGTACAAAACAACAGGAGGTTGTCCTAGGGTATAAATTGACATGAAGGCCAAGACAAGTTCATTAAAAAATTCATCAGTGGAGCAACCAAGAACACATGATATCATGGTGATGATTTGTTTGCCCATTTTGGAGAACATGGCAGAAACATATGGAGGGGGATGTTTGGGCATATACCACTCTTTTACAATGAATGTCTGGAATATTTGGGCTAACTTGGATAGACTCAACTTGGAGTATTGGTCCAGAAAATACCCAATGAAAAGTGGGGTTAGGTTGTGGGCTAGTTAGATTTCCAACATTTCCTTAATGGTATCAGCTGTAATGGTGAACAAAATCTTCTATTCACGAGACATAATAGCTCAAAGGCTGGGAATGTAATAGGCATGCCACTGGTGGAAAATTTCAGGAAAAACATGTACCTCTAGGAACTAGTATTTGGGAAAATTTGACTTCGAAAGGCTAATCTCATCAGCATGGTTGAGGTGTTGCTCCCTACTTAAACAATGGATTTTAAGCTGGAGGGTTTGGCTACATGTATCTGTAATTTGGAAATCAGTCTTAGCCAAGGGAAGGTGGTCAAGGTCCAAATGGCGAGTTATGATAGGTCTAACATACAAGGCAACATGGGCAACCATAAATTAGTTATTGTGGATTGAAATTTTGCTTTGGAGGTTTAATTCAGGGGTTCTTAATGCAACTGGGATTTTTCAGAGGGTTTGGCTTCGGGTTTTCAAATTTAAAGTATTTTTCAATTAATTTTACTTAACAAAAATACTTCACAAGCTGAACATTTTCCAAATTTGAAAGGGTGAGTGGTAATTCATGGTGAAATACCTGGAATTGGGTGAACTATTTGCAAATTTGGAAGTAGATGCAAAGGTTTGAATGGATCTGGTACGGACTGAGAGGTCAACTGGGCTCTCTGCAACTTTCTTTAGGAGTGAATTCAGAGTTCAAATGGTGAATTCAGTGTTTGCAGGAATCACACTGGTTTGTAGAGAAAATGAGTGAAAAAAGGTGAAAAAGGGCTTATCAACCTTTTTATGTAGCAATGATTATTTATGGCGGAAAATTTTATGAATGAACAACTGGTAGTTTGGCAGGCTAAGCGGGGAGGTGGTTTCCCAGGCCATCACACCTCTTATGGAGATTGGGCGGTATTTTTGGAGGGGTCACCCGATCTACTCCAGAACACGACATGTAGTAGTCAAGGGCTACATAAAACTACTTTATTGGGTGGGTAACAGTTGGCCATCGGGCGCGACTGATATGGCTGTGCATCATTAGATTTGGGCGTAGATGATCGGACAAGGGTCAAGCGGTGAAATAACACAGATGAAATGAACTGAGGTTTAGGGGGGGTGTACAGGACTTTAATCACGACGGATTGGGATTATTTAAGGTTAATGACGAGATTTGTCTATTTTGTCGGGATAAGGGGTAAATGTATAGTTTTTATTAAAACTAAGGGTTGGAGTTATTTACTTATGGGATTTAATTAATATACAAGAAAAGGTTTTATCGGGGAATTATATAATAAAGTCAAAAATTAATTTGAAGTTGGCAGTGTAAATATACCCTTAAGTATAAATGTCAATGTAATATTTGCACACTATATTTACATACACTTAATACTTAGGATAAAATGTCTTTTTTGGGTTTTTTTGACTGAAATAGGATTTACATAGGGGTTTTCACTTTTCCTAAGCAAAATGAAGTTCAAACTTAGGAAAAGGGGTTTTATTAGGCAAATGAGGGGGAAATGGATTTTATGAGGGTGATTCTAGCACTTGATGTCCATAAGCCATTAAGCCAAGGGTCCGGTCCCACCAAAAGTGAGAGAAATGATCTGAGCCTCTTTGACTTGAGGGATTTAAAGTGTTAGAGCATACTTGTGGTTTGGAAATCCATAAGTAAGGGGAAAAATGAATGACGGGGAGTTAATCAAATTAACTCGCAAACCTTTGTTTTTTCTTTCACTGTTGATTACACATATTGAAATATGTGTCTAAGCCTGATGCATGTGTTTTGATCTAATCAACTTTGTAGTTCAGCAACCTTTCTTCTACTTACCCATTTCTTACCGTAACATGTTTTCTTCATTTCTTTGGGTGCATTTAGGCTAGAAAACCCTTATTCTATCTTTTCCTTAATAAAACAAATTGTATCTTTCTAACCTTATATTATCCAAGGGCTCAGATTAAACTGATGAGCTCCTTTTATTTTCTCTACCTATCTAATGATCTGCCAAGATTAAACTTGTTCATCATATTTTATTCTCTAACTATAAACATAAAATTCAAGGCATGATATAATCAAAATTAAACAGTTTGATTCTCATGGATTATGGCATGAATAATAAGCCGCACACAATCATTATTATGCATAAAAGTAAATAGTAGTGGCATTTAGACTTGCTCACTTTCATGGTCTCTTTTTGTTTGTTGGGGTTCACATATTTTCATTTTTTGACCTTTTCTCATTCTTTTTATCCTTTGATTTTTCTTTTAGGACATACCCTCTTTACATTTTTTAATTTTTTAATATGGAAAAGATTTGCAGAAAGCCAAGTTATGTACAATATTACAATTCTTAACCTTAGTCATTCAAAATTATGACTCCTATTGGTATAGGAACCTAACATACCCGCATTAGAGAAAAGGGACAATAGATAGTTGTAAATGAGCCATAGTTAATAAATAAAGTGGTTAACCCATGTTATGGAAGGGACCACTAGTAGTTAGGGTTTTGGATGTCATTTATCTATAAATAGTCTTAGTTACTGAAGGAAAGATCATCGAGTCTTATCGTAATCACTCTCCGCTTTCATAGTGGTTTCCCCCTCAAAGAAGCAAGTGAACATTGAATCTATTTCTGAATAATAAAATACTTGTCGTTTTTCTCATTTTATTCTATTTTATGGGCTACATTTCTTCACATTTTTGGTATTCTCAAATTTTTCACAGGTCAGAAGCATAACAAGCAGTATCGGAGCACTTTCTAGGGCCGGTTGTACCTCCACTTTTCACATAATGGTTTTTAGGCTAGAGACGTGTTGCAACATGTTTAAACCATGAGATCTATCATTGAGAGCATAAGCTTGCAGATTTGGGGTGGCATGCATCTAGGAACTACAAGAGGTGGTCACACTTGTTGGACTCCCTTGTAACCCCTATGGGTACCCCTTCGAGTAGTAGCGCATTAGAGAGAATCACACACAGACTACACTTCTACATACCCTTGGATATATCGGAAGCCCCTTAGGCTCACCGAAGACCTAGCCTTAGAAAATCTGTCGACTGTCTTGTTTTTATAGTACACTCATAACAACAGTCGGGGAGATTACTCGAGCATATGATAGGGTAGTCATGTAGTATGGCTAAGCGCAAGGTCAATCCTCCTTAGCTAGCGCCCTAAAAGATTGGTCTGAGTACTATTGTTGGATTCTTGTGTATATTTTGATCTGTAGCACCTGAAAATCCTTTGTGACCATAGCTCCCTTTTCTATGTGAAGATCGCCCACTACCTTATCTTCCAAATTAGATTGAACAGTTGGGGTTCTGCCAGATTTGTAAAAATTAGATCCAAGAGTTGGGGTTTTGTCACCTTTGTGAAACTCACATTTAGAAGTTGGGGTTTCACATTGCCGATCAAACTCTTTTTGCAACAAGGCTTGCTGCTACTATAGTCTAGGTCCTATTTTCACAGGACGTTGGGTAGGATCAAGTTTTGTGGAATTCGGCCACTACAGTATTGATCAACGGGGAGTAGAAATCCTTGGTGAGTTTTGAAAAGAAAATCTGAGACCATTCTAGGATGCTTGCAAGAGACATAGCCCTTTAGCTTCAGGACGATGAGTTGATCGCAATGGTACCATTCACATTTTAGCCTCAATATTTTGGCAATCCCAAATTTTTTCAAAGTGACTTCAACTGACCCCCGCCAATATATTCCTGAGCTCACCCTCTTTCAAAGAAGACTACTCTTAAGTAATGGACTAGAGTTTGTGTATGGTAGGTACAAGATCTCAAGTCATGGTCTCTGATAAGATCAAGAGTCCTGAAAAAAGTTTCAATCAGTTCCATGACAATATGGACCAAATAACCTAACATCTTTCATTGCTCACTAATATGATGTGGAGGTCTCATTGAGAGGAGCATAATGTTTATGAACACCTTGAAGGTGAATCTAGATATTACATTCACTTGCATGGAACTAACCAACATTCCCACCCTCGCCCACCCAAGTTGTACATGTACAAATTTGATGCCTCTAATCATGTAGTGTGCATAGCAAAAATGGAATAATATTTCCCCCTTAATGATATCTCAGAAGATCAAACTAAAACATCTATGGGAACCCTTTACTTGGACCAAGAGAGATTGGAATGGTGGAAGTGGCATAAATTTTTTTATCCCAGGAACATAGCTTGGCACATTTTCTCAAAAGCCCTATATGACTACTTTGACAAGGAATATAATTTTTTGGGTCGTCTTAGTAATCTCTGACAGACAGGCATAGTAAAATACTACATTTCAGGCTTTGAGACATTGGCCATAAGAACCGATGGTATAGGAGACGACTTGTACATGGAGTGTTTCATTAGTGGTCTCAAAGAATCCATCTAAGCCCATGTCTGGATGCACCACCCAGCTATGTAGATGGACGCCTGCAAAAATGTCATCAAGGTGGAACTCCCCTTAGCTAGCCAATTTACTCATCCAAATTTTGTAGCCAAGGGGCATTCAATCCAGGCTCAGGGCCCTACGCAAACACTTAAGGTTCAAAAGGTGTCTCTAGAAGAAATGGTTGAAAGAAGAAAACAAGGATTGTGCTACTACTATGATAACAAATAATCCCTGGGGCATAAACGAAAGGAACCAAAATTCTTTCAAATTGATGTTAATGATAAAAACTCATCTAAGGAAGCCCCACCCCTTTAGGGGCTTGAGCATGAAGTTAAGGAAACCCATCTTGACAATCATCTCATAGCTATGCCAGATGAACTAATTATCTCACTACATGCTTTGGCGTGCATTTGTTTACCTCACACTCTCACAATCTAAGGCTTTCTTAAACATCGACCAATAGTGGTATTAATTGATAGAGGTAACACTCATAACTTTATCCATACGTCAGCTACCAAAGTTGTTCATTGTTTTGTGTGAGCAGTCTCTAATTTCCATGTCCTTGTCACTTATGGCAGTCCGTGAAATGTGAAGGCCATTTTGAAATTATAAAACTTTATATGGAAGACTACCACCTAAAGACTGACATGTTTTCTATCGAAATAGGTGGTTGTGTCATTATCTTTGGTGCTAAATGGCTTCACACACTAGGCCCAATCACAATGGATTTCCAGGAGTTATATATGAGCTTTAAGCAGAACAACTACATTCATACATTTCGTGGACTCGAGGCTGGTGCTCCAACTATCATCATCTTGCATCGAATGGAAAATATTTTGAAAACGGTCCATCACGGAGTCATCACCTAATTTAATGCTATGCAGGGCATTGAATCCGCTACTCCTTATATTCATCGTGAGATGCAATGGGTCTCATACCGCCACTAGCAAGTATTTGACAAACCTGAAGAGCTTCCACCCTCTAGGGGTGAACTTGATCATAGCATCCTTTTAGTCCCAGGGGCCCAGCCACCTAATGTTTTCCAATACTGATATTCATTTGCCCAAAATAATGAAATTGAAAAAATCATCAACGAACTCCTTGAAGCTGGTGTTATTCATCGGAGCATCAATCCTTATTCATCACCAGTAGTCATGGTGCTAAAGAAAGATGGATAATGGTGCATGTGTATAGACTTTTGGGCCCTCAACAAGCTCAATGTCAAAGATAAATTTCCTATTCTTGTTTTGATAATCTTCTTGATGAACTACATGGTGTTCAATTCGTTACCAAGCTAGATCTTCGCTATGGCTATCACCAAATACGCATGAAGGAAGTAGACATTCCCAAATTACCTTATGAACTCATGAAGGCCATTATGAATTCTTGATCATGCCATTTGGTCTTTGTAATGCTCCACCTACTTTTCAAAGCCTCATGAATCACCTGCTGAAACTATATCTCTGAAAATTTGTCCTCGTCTTTTTTTATGACATTCTCATCTGCAGCCTAACCTGGGATGAACATCTTCAACATGTAGACCTGATCTTGTAACTGATCCAGAATCATAAATTATTTGTCAAATTATCTAACTTCTTTTTTGGCGTGGAAGAAGTCAAATATTTTTGACACATTGTGGGTCCCGAAGGAGTGAGGGTTGATCCAAAAAACATACATGAAATGCAAGATTGGCCCCAACCAAAAACCTTGAAGAGCTTGAGGGGATTCTTGGGTCTCACTGGCTACTATCACAAATTTTTCCGTAATTATTATTGCATTGCTATACCCCTCACTAATATTGTCAAGAAAAATTCATTCCTCTGGGATGATGTAACTCAACAGGCATTTGTGGCTCTCAAACAAGCCATGTGTTCTACTCCTGTATTGGTCCTACCAGACTTCACCAAATCTTTTGTGATTGAATGTGATGCTTCTAGTATTGGTAATGGTGTTGTATTAATGCCAGAAGGTCAACCATTGGCTTTCAACAACCAACAACTGAGTGGAAAACATCTGGGTCAACCTACCTATGATAAAGAAATGATGGCCATCTTACATGGAGTAGACACCTCACGGCCATACTTGTTGGGGCGACGTTTCCAAATCCACACGGACCATCAAAGCCTAAAATATTTTGTGGGTCAATGTCTATCATCGCCATAACAAAATAAATGGTTGACCAAAATTCTGGGATATGATTATGAGATAATTTACAAGAAAGGGTATGACAATGTAGTAGTCAATGTTTTATCGCACCAATTTGAGGATGAAAGCACCATGCTAGAAATCTCTCTCCCCATACCAGGTTGGATTGAATAGGCCCACAAGGAATGGTTCTCACAACCCTCTCTCTCCCACCTTATTAATAACTTGAGAGAATATCCAAATTCCTCGTCCGACTATTGTTGGAAGAATGATATTCTTTGCTACAAGGATGGAGTAGTTATATGACAGTCATCCACACACAAAACACGCATTTTGGAAGAGTTGCACTCATTTCCAATTGCAGGGCATTTCGGCCTTTAGAAGACTTATGCTTACACTCGTTGTTCTTTCTTTTTGGCTGGCATGAAAAACATCATTCTTACATTTGTAGCTGAAATTGATGTGTGTCAATGTAACAAGGGCAAAAAAGTCAAGTTATCGAGAACCTTCCAACCTTTGCCACTCCTTGCCTCTGTCTGGATGGATGTTTCCATGGATTTCAACATGAGTGTCCCAAAGTCGGGAAACAAATCCATCACCATGGTGGTTGTAGATAGACTTTCTAAATATGCTCATTTTTGCGCTCTACCCCACCTAGTTACCCCCACTTTGGTGGCTCAAGTCTTCATGGACTATATCTTCAAACTACATGGCATGTCGACTACCTTTGTGTCTAATTGTGACCCCACTTTCACTAGAAAATTTTGGCAAGAATTTTTCAAACAACAAGGCATGCAACTCCAACTAAGTACCACCTATAATCTCCAAATCAATCGTCAAACAAAAGCAATCAACAAATGTTTGGATACATTTCTAAGGTGCTTCAGTTCAAGAAAGAAACATCAATAGGTACATTGGCAACCTTTAGCTGAATGGTGGTATAATACTAACTATCATGAAGCACCCAAGATGACTCCATAAGAGGCAGTGTGTGGCCAACTCCCCCTTTCACCTATTTCTTATATCCCTGGATGTTTATAGGTGTAGCCAGTTCATCATATCCTACAGAGTCGTGCCGCCATGATAGCTCATCTCAAAGATAATCTACATCAATCTCATAATAGAATGAAGCAACAAACATACCAACACTATTTTTAGCACACATTTGAAGAAAGGGATAAAGTATTCATGAGACTACATCTATATAAGAAAACAACTCTCAAAGAATGTTAGGTCCCTATAATACTAGTGATTACCCCATTAATATTGTAGTTGTATCCCTTATTAATATTGTTGTGCTCCTATTGTCCCCATATTGTTATTATTGTGCCCAGAATCCCTCTATTGTTATTTTTGTGGCTTTATATTATTATTGTTAGGTCGGCTATGTTATATTGTGACTCCTTAGACTCCTATATATAGAAAGGAGGTTTTTTCATTTGAATCATCAAGGAATCATTCATTTGTGTAATGTAAAGGACGTTGCCCCCTCGAAGAGGTTGAATTCTAAGGTGTTGATATATCTTTTCTATCTTTTTGTGACCTGGTTTCATAACATTTGGTATCAGAGCTTTTGGATTCTAGGGTTTCGCTACTCCAAATAGGTCATCGTGGCATTTTGCCTATAAGTTTTTTTCTCCGACATTTCAGAAGTGAAAAAAAACCAAATTGAGAGGAAATTGCACTGAACATCTAAATTTCAGAGCTTTTCGTGCTATATTTGGGGAGATATGATCTGAGGAAGTTGGTCTTTTCGCAGATTCCTGAATTACATTCCAAATAGGTTACCTGGGGAAAATCGTCATAACTTTCTCTTTGAGCATCAGATTGAAATTTTGTAAGAAGGTACAGAAAGAGGATGGATAGTAGTTTCTTGTATGTATGCTCCAGAGCCAAAGGCTAAAACTGTGACACATGGCACGTCGTACAATTTCACTCTACTAAACTAGTTTATAATCAGGTCATTGTGGGAGATTTGGCATAACTCTCCCTTGGAGAATCTAATTTGGATCAGACTAGTGGCATTGGAAAGAGGACACAGAGGGCTACTACAGATCACAACTTCAAAACTGGACGATCCAAAATTACAGAGATACATAAAAGGCAATATCGAGCTCCTACAAAGTGAAAAAAGGTGTGTAAATTTTTTTAAATTATTGCTTAAGCATGGTTTGAAAAATTGTTTTGAAGGAATTCGAAGGGCATAGTAGAGAATTATTATCGGTAACTAATGCCCCAAAGAAAGAAAATGCAAACACCTAGTAAGCAACCTAAAAGCTCTAGCATGACTCGTGAAGAAGAGGAAGAAATGCTACATGATATATCAAAATTACAAGACCAAGTGCAACAAATGTCACTCTCAGAAAAGCTAACATAAGCTAAGATAAATGGCATGGAAACTAAGATGAATGACATGGAAGCTAAGATGGACAATGTGAAGATATATTTGAACACAAATTTGAAGACATGCATGGAAGATTTGAAGACAAATTTGACAAATTGTCTACAAGAAATACTTACTAATGGTGAAAGGGTAGTAAAGGAAACTCATGATGTGAACAAAAGAAATGTTAATCATGGTTTCATAGACTATAACGTTGGATTGAAGACCCACCATATTCCAAAAATCGATTTGAGGAAGTTTGATGGCAAGGATCCCGCAACATGGATATTATAGATGGAACAATTTTTTGATCTCAATAATGTGCAAAACACACAAAAGGTACGTATTGTAACTTTATATTTGGAACCAAATAAATTTGTATGGTATCAATGGCTTTGCTCTCGTAAACAAATTATCACTTGGGTAATTTTTACGGAAGAATTGATAGCACATTATGAGGATACAAAAAGCAACACTTTTTTTAGCCAAATGATAAGTCTCAAACAAAAGGGTTCAATAATGGAGTACATTGAGGAGTTGCCCCTCCCTTTATACTGTTGTGCATTTCTCTTGTATAATGCTATTGATAATGAATGTGTATGGGTGTTCATTGGTATAAAGACACATTAATAATATTTGGTTGAGAATCACAAACTAAGTAGGAATAAGTGGTTAGGCGTAGTCCATGAACATAAGTATTGGTGAAAAGAAAGTGTTCGGTGGTGCCGCACCTCGCCTAGCACAATGGGAAGACTACCGTAGGCTTGGGGGCATGACAGTTGGTATCAGAGCTCGTTTGAAGCTGGTGAGCAAGGTTTCTCGCAACAGTGGAAGCAGGTACTTGAAGGTGAAGGAAGCTAGTTCCACATACAAGTGGAACAAGGGCCGGTTCATGGTTGTAGGGAACTTGGTGAACTTGGTGAATGGTGAAGGTTGGAACCGGAGGTCATAGAATTGGGCAGGCGGTACTACGTGCTGTCTCACACGATTTGGGCGTTTGCCAAGGGGTGGCAAGTGGGACTACGTGTGGGCAAGAATACATGGTTTGGGCATCTGTGGACCAAACGAAGTGCGAACCGAGGAAGACGTGCGACAAGGCATGGCAGGGTTGGAAGAATGTGAAGGGAAGCTCTTGCTTACCTTATACAGGTTGAAGCGGATGAAAAGGGAGAATCCCCGAATTCGAAAGAAGCTTACAGTCTTGGAAAAGAATGTTGAAGATGAGCTTCTTCAACTTGGATGGACAATGGAGCAAGATGAAGTTGCAGATTGTACTGACAAGGAAGAGGAAGTCGTGATAGTTGAAGATGTTGCAGACATGATCATGATGAAGGATGAGCTTGAGATTGATCAAGTTGGACCAGGATCGTGCAATTTGCAGACATGTATGGATGATGATACTGTCATGGAGGAACCTCATGGTGATGATGATGTAATTACTATTGATACTTGTGTTTCATTTGAGCATTTGGTAGATGGACCGTATGGAGGGAAGGGCAAAGCCAGTTTGCTGATGCTAGGGAGCATCTTACCATGGATGACTATGTTGAGACCTTGTATGGGGAAGCAAGGATTGTTGATTGTTGCAGGACTTGTTGGGGTTGTTTGTGACCTTATGGTAAAAGGCACAAAGGCTCATGACAAGGGAGGAACATGATGATCGTTGCGGTTGAATGAGTCATGCTTTAGTCACATGGCTAAGTGCCCGACATGAATCATGGACAGATTGGAAGGCACACTCTTGGGTGGACTTCTCATGGCTGAGACTAAGAGCAAGTCTGGTTGGAACCTTTGGTGGAGGAGCTATGATGGAGAGACTCATATGATGATGATATGGTTTGGTGACCGAGTTCACTAGACTCAAGATTGCAGACTTGGGTGAGGATGACCGATTGTTGTGATGGGTCTATTTGGTTGGACTACATGGCAACTTAGTCATGGACATCAGGTTGGAGACATGGAGCATAGCAGTCTTATGCAGGGACATGATGCGAGAGCACTTGTAGAGGTGTCACTTATGGTCATCCGATGAGGAGTGCCAAAGCAAGGATGTTGTGCAGATGGATTTGCTGATGTGACATGGAGATGTTTTACTTATGAGCCGATGGAGAGGTTGTGCACTCTTGTACAATAAGACCATGGACTTGGATGGAGTTTTGAGTAGAATATGGGGCACTCTTACTACATGGAGAGCTGAGGCATCTTGCAGAGACCTTTGGGCCGAGACTAGTATGCTTGCTGACATGTTGGTTGGGGATGGCTTATGAAGCTCATGATGACATGAGATTGTTATGACTTTTGGGGACTTCATATATGGTCGACTTGGAGGATCTGATGCATTCAGGAGTTGAGGTTAGAGACTTTGATGTAGGATGGGGTGCATACTTTCAAGTACGTGTATGGGAATAGCTTGAAAGAGTGATTTGATGTGGAGGATCGATATGAGACACTTTGGAGTGATGGAGTTATGACGATGATGATGCCTTGGTGGCAACACTTGGGCGTGGGTTGAGCTGAGACTCGATTGCTTTTTACACATGGGAGCTGATTGATCTATGATCATGGGCAACATATGGATAGATGAGACAGGTGTATACTTGTTTCTATGGCAGACCTGAGAGATGACACATTGTAGATATGATGGAGGTAGCTTCATAGACATGGATGTGGCACACCGAGAGTTGAAGGTTGATGAGATGGTCTCTTCATATTGAAGAGGCACACATATGGATGATGTTGAGATATATGTGGCTGATTTCATGCAGCACAATGACACCAAACATCATGGACAACATGTTGTAGATAAGATGAGGACTACTTCATGGACCTGAGCATGGCTTACACTTATGGAGATGGATTCTTGATCGAGTTGATGATGTGACAGGATGTTTTGAGAAATGACTAATGATGGCATGAGGATGTTCACTCTCATGGTTTGAGCATGACAGTTGGACTGATCACCTGACTAGTTCAAACATGGGGACTAGTAGTGTACAAAGATGTGTTAGCATTTGTTGGAGTATCATGGCAGCAGTTCACATGAGGACGGCACATGATGAGGTTGACACGATATGTTGCAACGGGAATGTAGCTTGAGATGGAGGGGCCAACCTTCCACGATGGAGCAGCATGTGGAGATTGTGACGGGGTGGTCGATGGTCATGGATTGAGATGATTTCCAACTTATGACATACCGATGGATGTATACCTTGGTAGGGTGATCTTGGTGACAGATGGTTGTCGAGGTGAGACATGGTGGAGATGGTGGTTCTACATATGTTACAGAGATGTTTGCAGTATGTGGAGGAGTTGACATCATGGACGATCGTGGTGGATGGTTACCAGGATGGTATGTTGTCGAGGACGACAACGATTTCAGGTGGAGGATGTAACATTGTAAGCTTCTACCCGGATATGCAACGCGTTGGGGCGCTGGGTGAACTAGGCGCGCGTGCGGACGAGAGGCTAGTTGGGGCGCACGACGGTTGTTCGATGGAGGCGCGACACGGAGGTGCGACAACGTGCGACAAAAGAGATGCGACGAAACATATGTGATATGGTGGAGTTGCGGTGGAGTTTATACACTTTGGAGCATTGAGCGATATTTGGAGGCCGACTTACGATGGAGGGTGGGCCGACATATGTATTGGGCGTTTGGCAGGGTGTGCGCATGAACATTGGGTGGTCCACTGGGGAAGCCACACCCCCACTTACGATGGTATATAGTGTGGATCGTTGAACGCTTGAAAAAACACATTCGATCATTCATCACATCTTCGCGCAAGGAAGAAGTGCACAGTTCTAAGTGTGCAAAGATAAGAGGAGAAGGTGCAGTTTTTCATGCGCCCATTCTTGGGCTAATCGCACGGTGGAAGAGTGTTGGGCGAAGGTGTGCACGGTGAATGTGTGGCGCTCAATTTGTGCAAAGGCTTGGCGTGGGTGTCTTGGCGACTCAGGTGAGCGCCCACCCATCGTGTAAGTGTGCACGAAGACTGGTTAATGTGTTGAGATTGTGGATGGAGGTGTGTCTTGGTTGGAGGCGCCCGTGTGTGGCGACTTGGAGGCACGCCCGAGTTGGGAAAACGACACGACGATGTGACGAGGTGAACGAAGGATTGGTTAGTCGTGCGACGACCGTGCGGGGGTGCCGACGAGCTGGGCAACCGAGTTTGCCAAAGTTGTGAAAAGTTGGCTAACCGTAAATTAGGGGTTTCCCAAGATTTAACTTGTGCATTGTAAAAAAATGAAGATTGTATAATATATTGATATCGGGCAGACTCATATTGCAAGGAGTTGCCCCTCCCTTTATACTGTTGTACATTTCTCTTGTATACTGTTGTTGATAATGAATGTGTATGGGTGTTCATTGGTATAAAGGGACAATAATAATACTTGATGAGAATCACAAACTAAGTAGGAATAAGTGGTTAGGCGTAGTCCATGAACATAATTATTGGTGAAAAGAAAGTGTTCGGTGGTGCCGTACCTCACCTAGCACGGTTGGAAGACTACCATAGGCTTGGGGATGTGACACGTTGGGTGAAAGTGCAGCAGGCACTGTGCAAACAGCCCGGTCCTCCATAGAGCGGTTAAGCAGAGCATGCACTGTTCAAACACTGGGGTCTTCTAGGGGCCCTTCAAACACGCTGGTCCTCCATAGACACAATTTACGGAAAAGGAGCAGGCACTGTTCAAACACCCGGGGCTTTCATCGACACAATTCGGGGAAGCGGAACAGATGCCATTTAAACGCCTTGGTCCTCAGGAATTACTCAAACACCCTGGTCCTGCATAGAGACGTTTGGCGGAAGCGGAGCAGGCACTATTCAAACACCCCGTTCGTCGCGGAAGCGGAGTAGAAGCGATTCAAACACCCTGGTCGTCGGCACACCTGGGTCTGGGGGAGGCGGATCAAGAAGTACTGAAACACCCAGGTTCTCCATAGAGTCGTTTGGCGGAAGCGGAGCAGGCACTATTGAAACGCCCTGGTCCTCCATAGAGCCAATCGGTGGAAGCGGAGCAGGCACTACTCAAACGGCCTCGTCCTCCATAGGACTAATAGGCGGAAGCGGAGAAGGCACCTTTCAAACACCCTCGTCCTCGACAGCAGCAGCTGACAGAAGCGGCCCAGGTCGTTTGTTGTTGCTGGAAGGACTGAACCCTATATCCTTAACCGAGATGGAGATTAACAGGTTCCAGCACGGCCGGGTGCTCTACAGAACTCTCTGCGCTGATGCCTTCAAGAGAACCAAGGTCATGACCGTGCTAGAGGAGGATAATGGGCTTGCTATCAGATTGCAGATTCACGATGACCCTCATTTAATGCGTCTGTTTGACGGTAAATTTTTCATCGTTGTCGTAGACCCTGCCAAAATCCATTTGCTGAACGATGATGAAGTTCACAGCAAGTTCTAAGCTCGCTCACAAAATCTACTATGTAACTGGAGCGCACGAACATGACAATGCAGGTTTGTGGATCTTGATGTTTATTTTTGAAATTGGTAATTGGTTCTTGGATCTTCATTTTTATTTTTGAAATTGTTTGGTTCATGTAGGTTGATTTTATTATTGAAATTGTTTTATTTCCATCAAGTTTACTGGTTAAAAGACAAAGATCAATGGGAGAACTAGCAAATTCTTTGAATACAGGGATCTTCGTATCTTCTAGGCCAAACAGTTTGCTAAATAGAATCTGCCAAAAGAAAAAATAATAAACATAAACTCTATTTTCTAATATTTTAAATAATACAGACAGTAGGCTAGATATAAATTGTCATAAGTAATAATAACAAACATAATCTCCACTCTCATATTTAAAATATTAGAAATAATGAAGACAAACATAGGCCTCTGCATAAAACCAACCAGGATGTTTTCATTGAGCTTATCTCATTGGGCTTATCTCAGTATCTGCGGAAAGCTTATGTACTGTATTTCATCTGGACGGAAAAACAATAAAATAAAGTGATTTTGTATATCAGCATTAGCAAAATTTATTTGATAATAAAAATTTCAGAAGTATATAATATACTATGTATGCTTCCAATTAAATTTGCTGATGTGAGATTTTGAGTTTATTTACTAATAAAAATTTCAAAAGTATATAATATACCATGCATGTTTCTATTTAAATTTGCTGATGTGAGATTTTGAGTTTAATTTGAGAGATATTTTAATATCCCGTGGAGGAGAAATATCGCAAATATAAAATTGCTAAATTAGTTTGGTAGGGGAACAATATAACTTTCATTTAATGAATGAGAGGTTGGTTTTTATGTTTTTATGGATAAAATTTAAAAGAAAATTAGTATTTTATTAGCGTTTTAATTTATTA
>APFE030988729.1:32449-69276 GCA_000404065.3 Pinus taeda
AAAAAATATGGGTTTTACATACTCCCCCTCTAAAATTTGCACCATCCTCAGTGTATTACTGCATCTTATAATTTATTTTCTCATTGACAGGTAATTGTTTATGAATTTTTAGGTTCCCATGGCCTCGCCACCTTAAATATATCTTCCAATATATAGGTTACAAAGGATTTCTACTGTAATTCTCCTTTAATTGCTATGTGTACAATTTGTTCAATCAATTCTATGAGAGGCTTTAGATGCCATAAAACAAAACTCATTCCTTTTACCATAGTTAATGTCATAACTTGACATAACAATACTACTATTTGAGTAAGTACAAGTTAATTTTGTCCATCATTTAACAATAATTCCACATTTTCATTGTATCTAACTAATAGCAAGAAACACATGTTCTTCCAATGCATTTGTGTTCTTACCGAACACTTGCTTCTTGCAGTCTCCCTGCATTAGTCACAACAAGTCAAACTAGAACATTTACCCATCAACATGTATAAAAAATATCACATCATGTTAGCTCATAACCATAAAAACCATAAATCCTATGTAACCATCATAAACCCAATCATAGATCACATGTAGTTATCAACGACTAGAATCATAAATTACATGCATACGAAACTAAAATAAAACACTGATACTTATCCTTGAATCACTCCTTAACTTTGACTCATGTCTTTATTCGGTGCCACATCAAGAAATCACGTAGTTCTTTCTCCTCAACCATGTGCATATACACATAGTGTGCATCACACACATATAGCTATACACGTCAAACAACATCATGCAATACCTGCATCCGCAACAATACCATATGTACTGCATGTACATAGTACCACGATTACAATGTGTACAGAAAACCAAACGTCCATAGCATCACATGCACGACATGTACTTTATCCACATGTTTTCAAGCAATGTTAGCATGATTAATATAACATTAAGTCAATGCCAAAAATTTATTTTATTTATTCACATTACATTTAGGCAATTCCAATCAAACCATGCTCAGTTTGTCGATTGGAGAATAAGGAATTCATGGACCTATTCCACTTTTGCAACTAGAGCATAATTGCATAATTTTATGTAAATTTATTCAAGTGATTTTATTTGGCTAATCATTTTCATGTATCTTGTGGTTGCAGGAAAATTTTAGCAAAATGATAACATAGAGATAATGATGCATAGCACAACTTTCCAATGCCACTACCTTTGGGTTTTGGGATTGATTCTATCGCCAAGCAAGGTCTTAACAACACTGGAATCAGACCTCCGCCGAATTATAAATTAGACTATTGACTATGATACTTAGTCTAGTATGGACTTCAATGCTATATTTTAGTTTTTAATACAATATTAACCTTGTCTTTAGCCTATAAAATAATTGTTTGGTACTCTAAATTACTCCACACATAATCTATTTATGTCATATTATTTCCTATTTTTTATTGTTAATACTATTTCCAACACTTTATTAACGATGAATAATTCAATGTATATCTAAAACCAATAGAATAATTAGTATGCAAGTACATACGCGTCTTATACATGGGTCATAAATGAAGGTTACCATGTCCTCACATTCTCCAGTCTCTTAATTTCCAGGGTACTATGTGTACCAGGGTGTGAGCTTAGGTCTTTACCATAACTTAACACTAGGTCATGACCTAGTAGAATATAATTCATTTCTTGGAAACCAAATCAATTATCAAATTATTTAAAATAAATAGTTTATGCAATAACTGTTATGTTGTCATATTCAACACTATCACTGCAACCTAACATGTAGACTTCTCCCATATTGCTTGATAGGAAATGGTGGTACAAAATATGCATCTGAGATTATACGATACCAAACATATTTGTGTATAATAATATCGATTACCAATACCACCTAGCCACAAATATGGTGGAATCATCCTATTAGTTTAGAAACAATTCTTGCATGGTTGGTTATCCTCTCTTTTTGTTGCCTAGAACATTTATATGTTGCACCTTGATGCATGAATTATTTTACTACTAGCATAAGATACTTACATTATCATAAGCTATACTAATGCAAACCCTTTTGGTTTACTAACAACTTGTTAATTAATTTAGATAAGTCGTGTTCCGAATCTACTATAGAATTCTTGTTAGCCATTACGCTGTTGTGAATTTCTCTATTTCTACTTCAAATGCATCAAACACCACCATATCTAATTTATTTTTCATTTATGTTCTCATAAAGCATATATACTTTGTTTATATATAGTAGAAGCATACATATAATCTCAATCTTATCACTTCCTAAAATCTTTCTATTGGAAGCATCTTCTTCTTGTTGTAGATTTGAAAGTTCCCTATTTGTGAGATATTACTAACAAAAACCGATCTACATCTAGATTGATATTCACATCATGTTTGTGGAGTTTGAGGATGCATACCAAGGAAAATTTTAAGGATGGAATTTTATTTTAAAGTTTAGAAACCTTGGCAAATCTAACTAGTCCTTAATATGAAATTTATAATACGTTTGGAAATATTTTTCTAGAAATATTCAAATTTTTAATCATTTATGTAGACTCCATAAAAATTTTGGCAATTTTTAAAGTAAAATAATTTTATACTATAAAATTTAGTCGAATAATTTTTAGAAAAAATGGAAATTAGTGAATCTTCATTTTGGAAAAAGCATGGAAAATTTGCCCACTTGCGAATATTAGCCCCTAAAATTTTCCATGGTGGATACTTTGCATTGACGGATTGGAATTTGAGTGAACTTAAGAATCTACCCTTAAGGTGGTATTTAATACCATCTTTCAGTTATTACTCGAGCAACACTACGAGTTCCTTTTACACTCCCTTATGTATTTACACTAGATGTACTTTTGGGTGTCAATCCCATTGACCTTATTATTAGAGTCATAAATTATTAGTGTATGATGTCTTATCCAACATGCATATAGTTATTTGTATTACATGTGTACATATACTTCACAACTCTAACCCTGGTTCCATATAAACTGGAAATATAACTTGTGCCTCTTTCATATCTTAGTTACAATTATTAGAATGTTGATTTATTCAAACATAAGGTTGTTGGTTCCAAAATATGAATATCTAATTACATATGCATGTTACTACTGAATATCAGAATAATGACCTGGTAAAGTTTAGTTCCCTCCAACGGTGTATTTTTGGAGTATTTTCCCCATAAGGGTGAATTAAACTATTCAATCAATGGAAAAATGACATCCAAAAATGAACAACATCCTTATAGGTAGATGAACCAATTAACACAAAAAATATTTAATTGAAAGACAATTTTAAAAATACATAGTCTCATACCACAGACAAAGACCTGTCTTTTAGGAGCTTAACGATGTTGAATAGATATAATTTAAAGAAAACCTTCAAAATCTATTCTAGGATGGAAACCAATTAATTAATCATCAATTTTTGCTAATATTCATAGAATTTCATGAAATTATTTCATATAATCCTATATAGATTCCATATATATTCTTTTATTTTTTATTTTTCCTCATGTTCGCCATGATCTATGGAAAGAGCACTTGTCACTTTATTTATTTTTGTTTGCCAATTACCTCATTTAAGAGTTCAACATTTCTTCCCTTTATATTTCATCCGTACCTAATATTTTTATAAGTATAAACTCCATTCCATTAATCTATGTCCTTAGATGGACTATCTTTACCAACGTTAGTTTGTATTTTATTGAGCTATGTCATTGCATCGCAATTTCACAACTCATGATTTAATTTTAATATGAAAAAAGTAATTTGATGAAAATATGGAAGGAGAGATCTATTAGCACACAGTTAAACATAGAATTCAAACTTTCATTATTAAACATTACTACCTTCAACCCTTGCATTCATATTTACAATCCGTGATGACCACACCACTAAAACTCATCATCCAATCTTTCGATAATCATATCTTACAATTATTACAAATTTTCTCATTCATCAAGCTCGACCATGAGCATCTAAAGCTAGGTCTACCATGTTTAAGTATCTTAGACTAATTTTAGATCATGACATAGAGTCTCTGTGCCCTCACAAGAGAATTTGACAAGAACTTAAGCTTTGGGAGAAACCTCCACAACATATAATGACATTAAAATTTAATCTTCACATAATTCCCAACACTTAATAAACGAGCACAATAAAACAATTAGAACTTTATGGTTGACCACTTATATTTATTGAAAATAATCAATAGGTTAATTGTTTTCATTTATTTGGATTACTCCCTTCCCCATCCCAACACTGCAAGGTTCTATGTTATATAAAAATATTGCAAAATTATTTGTTCCAATCTAACCTTGCAAGGTTTCTTCTCCCACAATGCTATTATAGCTATCCACCATGGTGTATGAAATAAAATACTTGGACTTGAGAATTTCAAGATAAAATTCAAAGATTAATATGAAATGCATATAAAGAATAAACTTCTTAAAATGTGGGCATAGGTGGCTTATTAAAAATAACAAGTAATGCACAAGCATATCGTTTGAAATTTGGCCTGCAACATCAGGGAGGGAAATTGTTACCGTGATGCTAAAACAACTACATCAGTTGTTTGGTAGTGATTCCCTCCAGACCAATTCCCTCTAATCATTAAGTGAAAGCTTGCATGGAGGCACTTCACCACGAAGCCAACCTGCAACCCTTATTGCCATCAAATTTTTGATTGTGAGAACAAAAAAATAATGTCTTTGAGCAACTAAACAAAATGTCAACACTTCACAAGAATACTCCAAAACTTTGAGCCAAGTCAACATGCTCTTACAATTAATAGGTAACATTTTCAATTGTTTGGTGGTAAAATCCTAAAAAGGTTTGAGCCAAAGAAGGTATATATAAGAATATCTCAAAAAAATCATGTTTAGACTAAAATTGTTGTCCTCCACTAGAGATTTAGGGTAAGAGACCTAGCATAAGGAACACAATTAATAATAACAACACAGTTAACCACAACATTTCCAACAATTAGACAATGCTCAAACTACAATTGTGGCCAATTTAGGCCACCACTGCGGGCATTTAACCACTCAACTCTGTCGCTCTGCTAGGCAGTGAATTCTTTAAATAATGGCATCCTAATGCTTCATGTTAGCTACTCCTAATTAGAAATTAATTGACCATGAATTCCCTTAAACCTTTGACAGATAGGAAGAAAATCTTCCTCAAGGATAAAGCTTGGAATTTCATCATAGAGGAGATTGGCCCCTCTGTCAACACATAATCGTAACCGTGCTTGATTGGAGAGTAATACAATGAAGAAAGGGACATCATAATTGAGGATAATCCATGCATATGACCCTCGCCTGCTAGCACCACTAGGCGTCGAAAGAAGGAAGTAGTTGAATTTGTTTTTCTCCATAATTTTTTTTTTTTTCTACTCCTCTCTGCAATACTGATAGATGTTTCCATACAATGTTTCACCCACATGCCTCTATGATGGGAGATGTAGAATCCAAAGATGTGGTATTAATGTTAGTATTGACCTATTCTTAACCTTACACGTTTGTGTCCATCACAAGGAGAATACAAGGTTAGTGTGGCTTATCTACATGTAATTAAGGATAAACAAAATCCAAACTAAGGATAACCATGACCATGAGGATAACCATTATCCATTGAATGATTTTGCGGAGTAGAAAATTTTGCCAAAATTTAGCTATTCCTAGAATACGCATGTATAGATGTACAAATCGATAAGCCATCACACCCAAACACCTCTTGCTTAATGGATAAGGCATGCAAAAAGATCAACATGGCAGATAGAAAAAGGAAACTATTAATCATTACTGTGATTTTTTATGCCCATTCAATTGAAAGGTGTTTTTATGCTTTAAATAACATGCTTTCAAAAGTTGTTGTAACCACAGAGCTCAATGGTGTGGGGTGTTGAAAAAACTCTGGAAGAATCAACTCATTTCAAGCAAAAGCCAGAAAGAACAATAGGTTGGTAATACCATTCTATTTCTCTGGCACGTCATAGCCTCCCACCATTTGAAATAATTACGACTATGATAAACTAAAATAGCTATCCACAATATGTGATTAACATATATTTGACAGGTTGTTGTTTGGTTGCAAACATCCATAACCCTATTTCACGATTTCTGAATTTCGATTCATCTAGACATGCTTGCCAATATAAGCGGGACATCCATGAAATATTATGAGCCATCACCCTGTTTCCACAGTCTCTACAAATATGGTATTTACACACACAAATATGCTTGCAACAAATCATGGTGAAAAATCACTCCATTCACCATTTTCTTGTAAAGTACACAAGAAAATATACCAATGGTATACATGATCCATTCAGATTGTAAATCGATCTTTACTTGATAACACTCTTAATCCAATTACTTAAAAACCAGTTTGTGGTCTCAAGGCTACATGGAGGAGAACAATGTTGATTATTCAGGCTAGGTACACGTGGTGACATAATTTGTTGGGTGCAACTCCGTGTTCTTTTTTCATGTAATACCATTCAAGTATCGACCATTACATATAGTTATAACATATACCATTTATGTCAATCTTTGAAAGACAGGATATTAAGCAGACTTCAAGCTTACACACATATTTCTCATGACACTTCATCCCTCACTATTTTTAGTGATCCATGCTCACAACAATCCTTTTCTGGTTCTAAAAATCACTCCAGCAAACCTTGAAATTGTCACTAAGATATGTATTTTAACTCCATATATGTAGTAGCTATACTAGATCAAATGATGTGCACTTTTAGGTCCAATCCAAATTAACATATTTATTTACTACATTCTAAATCAACCTTTCAACATTAACTATGAAAACATTACCTCCTGAAATAAAGAGTGAACATGGGCATTCAACATGATAAGATTATGCATTTTTATTTCATTCCTTTGATAACCAAAGAAAGCATTATTTCATTCCATACAAATCGTAACTTCATATTCAATGGGTAAGCTTTCACACACCATGCTTATGTTGGAATAGTTAAAACGAGCCTCAGTGGATGCAATTCAACCAATGATGCATAATGCATAACATAGATAACCCGAGCCACAGGCTATACAATTGAAAAAATTAAAGATATAAATCAAGTCACTGATTTTTATTTGATCATAGTGATGCCATATGAAGAATGAAAACTACATAGATCATTTAACCTTTAGCCTTCATGGCACAACAACTAGAATTAGTTATTCCCTTCTAATTAATTATCTAGTGATCCGATGGACTACTTTTGTTTTTAATTGATCCCTTTATGCAATTGGAAAACACAATTAGTTACATGCTTGAAAATCAATATAGGAGGTTTCACTCCTCATTAAAATATCAACCTTTAGCTCTTTCAAAATCCATAATTTCAAACAATCTTAGTTCAAAGTTACCTTCGATTGTAAGTAATCAATAAAATATTCACATGACATGGCTTCAAAGTCCTCCTCCAAACTATTTTAAGATTTAGTTTCAACCTTTGTGGATTATAATGCCTTAAGGCACTACTTAAAAACTCATTGGAATATTTTTAATAGCAATTTTATGACCAAACGCTTCAGTGAAATATCTTATTCATTTAGAACCTAGTGAAGGACCTACACCCATTCATATCTTACAAATGTGTGTTGGCCCATAGGCCTAAAAATTTTAGCTTAGAGATTTGATATCATTTGTCACATACCTCCTTGACCCATTATCAACAACCACCTACAAATGCTCCAATCACTACATCTAGCTTCGATCTCTTTTATATCTATAGTAATTGTCACATGCATGAGTATTCAATCATTTTTCACACCAAGATATTAATTGCAATTATAATCATATGCTTAAAGATTTGAAAACATAACATAAAGAGTAAAGAGTCAATATTCATAACATACGATGCAGTTAAATAAACTCGGATTAGCAGAAAAAATGTCACATGGAAAATCGAGCACCACCACCCAACCTAGAATTGACTTCCTCCAGTTCACCCCACACCCAAGAGTTCTTTCCATGGATCAACTGCATCTTGTTGATATCACCAATGGATATTTAATGACTTATTTCATGATATGGTTTCCTTTAGCGGTGTCCCACTTTTATGGATATTTTTACCCATTTGCCTAGGCGTTTCCCAGAAAGGCTCACCTTTATCTCCCATGAGACATTTCCTTGTAAAATATTTTCTTTCTCTCCTGCAAGGCTTTTATGTTTTTCTTGAACCTATAATTTTTCTCCACCTAAGTAATTTGGATATTTATTTCCCAATCTAATAAGATTATCTAGAATTGGATCTAGAAGTCTTATCATGAAGAGTAATCCATTCCCATTCACCAATGGGATTTCATTTGGCAAGAGTCACATCTCTTAGTATCTCGTTTTACAAGTGATTACATTATGTTTATTATTTATATAATAATAAAGTATTTACTTTCATTGTTATACATGAGACTTAGCTTTTCTTAGCTTACGTCAACAAAGTCATACATACAATGGAGGGGTGTTACAAAGATAAATTGTCATCCAATATAATTAAACATAAGCAACGCATGCAATGAGCCTATGACATAATACTAATATTAAAAAAAAACTTACTAAATCCTTTTATTGAATTTATCCTCTAAATACACATTTCTAATTAGAAAAGCCCATATTTTCAATAGAGGTTATAGGCAGCCAATTTTTTGAAAAATATTATCATATTTTTCATTCTAACCATAATAGGGTGATATGACATAACTCTTATAAACTTAAAATGGTACTATCCAATTTTATGGAGTATCTTTCCATTTTAGTTTAACCCAATTTCATGACCTAATAACTCATTAAATTTCCTATACACCTTGAGGCATAGTACCAAACTCTTTTAGAATATTCATGATAGAAAATGTAATAGACAGAGTAAATGTTATTGTGAAGAGAATAATATGTAGAACAATCCATTAGACTATGTAATGTTGGACATATAAATACAAGAATCATTTTCTAAAGGTAGAAAATATATGCTTTTCACAAAATCATTTAGTTGAGTAAATATCTCAACCTCACACCATTTTAGGGAGTATCTAGAGTAATATAATCTTACATATCCAACTAAATCTAACCACTTTCTAAAAATTAGGGGACTTTTTTTTTTTACATAGAGACCAAATATACTAAATCCTCTCCAATAATGGTAATAACAAAACATATGATCACACATAAAACATGTAGGAGTTAAATATTTCAAAAATACCCCTTAACAATTATTTTTATTAAGCTTCATCATGTTAGGTCTTCATCATCCTCTGGTCCACACCATGAATTAAAGATCCTCTTGATTAATAGAACCTATGTCCAATTCATCTGCGAACTTCGATTTCATAATTAAATCACTTCAACATTACAATCTATCAACCATTTTATAATGGATAAAATATCCACTAGAAAGCATTGGTGACTAGCTTTGATATCCACTGGTTCAATACGAAGTTCCTTTATAATCATTGTTCCTTCCACTTCTTTATGAGCTCTCCCTAAATTTAAAATCTCACCACTGAGAGTCTACAACTAATATATTACACTCATATAACATTCATTCAAAAATGTCCCTACTCTTCCAAGTGTTAAACAAAGCCCTACTAGAGACTACGCCTATTATCCAAGTCATTAGGGGTGGATTCAAGAGGGGTATGCATACCTATTCATGTTTTACATTTATATTCCCTTTACATGTTACATAGAGAGTGTTGGAGTATGCAATTCGTGCTTATCTTATTTATTATTTCATTTGGGCAGAGTCGCATCTCTTGGTGTCTCATTTTCCAAATTATTACATTATGTTTATTATTTATATAATAATAAATTATTTACTTTCATTGTTATACCTGAGACCTAGCTTTTCATAGCTTAGTCCAATGGAGTATACATAAAATGGAGGGGTGTTATAAAGATAATTTGTCATCCAATATAATTAAACATAAGGAATGCATGCAATGAACCTATGACATAATACTAATATTGAAAAAAAAACATTCTAAATCCTTTTATTGAATTTTTCCTCTAAATACATCTTTCTAATTAGAAAAGCCCATATTTTCAATAGAGGTTATAGGTAGCCAACTTTTTTGAAAAATATTATAATATTTTTCATTCAAACCATAAAAGGGTGATATGACATAACTCTTATAAATTGAAAAGGGTACTATCCAATTTTATGGAATATATTTCCATTTTAGTTTAACCCAATTTAATGGCCCAATAACTCAGTAAATTTCCTATACACCTTGAGCCATAGAGAAAAACTGATGAACAAACATATATATACTATACACTCTTTTAGAATATCAATGATAGAAAATGTAATATACATAGTAAATGTTATTACGAACAGAAGAATATGTAGAACAATCCATTAGACTATGTAATGTTCCACGTATAAATACAAGAATCATTTTAAAAAGGTAGAAAAGATATATTTTTCACAAGATCATTTAGTTGAGTAAATATCTCAACCTCACACCATTTTAGAGAGCATCTAGTTTAATAGAATCTTAAATATCCAACTAAATCTAGCCACTTTCTAAAAAATAGGGATTTCTTTTTTACATAGAGACCAAATATACTAATTAATGACCAATAATGGTAATAACAAAAAATATGATCACACATAAGACATGTAGGAGTTAAATATTTCAACAATACCCCTTAACAATTATTTTCCTTAACCTTCATCATGTTAGGTCTTCATCATCCTCTGGTCCTCACCATGAATTAAAGATCCTCTTGATTAATAAAACCTATATCCAGTCCATCTGTGAAGTTCGATGTGATAATTTAATCACTTCAACGTTACAATCTATTTACCATTTTACAAAGGACAAAATATCCACTAGAAGGAATTGATGAATAAATTTAATATCCACTAGTTCAATATGAATTTCCTTTATAATCATGGTTCCTTCCACTTCTTTATGAGCTCTCCATAAATTCAAAATCTCACTACTCAAAATATATAAATAATATGGTAAAATCATAGAACATTCATTCAAAAATGTCCCTACTCTTGCAAGTGTTAAACAAAACCCTAGTAGAGACTACGCCAGTTATATAAGTCATCATAGGTGGATGCAAAATGGGTAGACATTCCTATTCATTTATTACACTGATATTCCCTTTACACGTTACATATATAGTGTTAGAATATGTAATTCCCACTTCTCTTATGTATGATAATATATATAGACACACACACACAATGTACCTCCAAATTTACACACTAGAAAAAATGTGTTTTTTTTTACGATGATTCATGGACACTCAGTGGCTACTACATCCACGGGAAAATCCAGGTAGATCAACCTGGAGGGATCTACCCACCAGCCAAAGTAGCAAGGCCTAACCTTAAGGGCATCGAGGAGATTTGACCCCATGACCTCCCGATAAGTGAGGTACTTAGCAACCAAAACTTGACGAACTAAGCTATCCCTTGGGGCTACGTTACAAAAATGTGTTACTTCTACTTAATCCAACATTAGCAAGTTTCCATTTGTAAATTGTAGCAACGGTTTTTCCTTAGAAAAGGTTCTATTCTTATTAAATAGATATATCTATTATTCTTTTAATATCCTTGTATATTCTAGCCTCTTGGTTGTAAAAACATGAGATTCATCATTAAAACATATCTTGCCAATATCATATAGAGTAAATATTTCCAAATGTATGTACTTATGTGTGGTTTCGATTGATAACATGGGTATAGAGGCACTTTTTCTATCATGATTTATTTTCTAACATAAAAGGATAATATGTTTAAGAAAATGAATGACACTCACACCCTTAACCTTGAGTTCTAAAACACATAGGCAATCCTTGACAATCTACAATGTCTCCATCACGATGATGCACAGTTCAACTTGAAAAATAGAGATCTTGTTTTCTAATATACCAGGTCATTTATAATGCCCTTCTTGAGTAACACTTGAAATTCATATTAGTGTGCGTCCTTAGCTATGTGTCATGCATACAATTCACTGTATTGATCCATCCATGTGATGGGGTCACAAATGGATGACTCAAATGACACAAGAAATTTGTCGATTGAATGAACGATGTGATGAATTAGTCCATCAAACTTTAGTTGAGAGTAGAATGAGTTATCTTCAAGAATTGCCATTTCACATTATTTCTTTTTGTGTACTAATAAAGAACTCCTCAATAATAGATAAGGGTTTAAGATCGTTTATTTTGATTTTGTGGTGATTGATAACACTTATGTTTTGACAATGAATCTGGGTTTCAGTCCACTCTATGGCTATGCCTCAAGCTACAAGTGACAAGTAAGAAAGCATTCATGGTTCTTATATTTATTATGTTTTCAAGAGTTTTATGAAATTTAAACTTTAAATATTATATTTTTCATTAAGTTAGTGGAAAAAAAAACTTAACTTAACAATTGATTTGGGGTTTGTAAATCGTTCAAGAAGCCTTTCAAAAATTCCTTACTTCCTTCCACTACCAGAGGTTATTAGAACCTACTCCCTTAATATTTCACCTTGGATTTATAGATGAATTAAACTATTACATTTGGATTTTAATTTTTAATATGTTTTCTTGCTTGATTCATCTTATACTTTTGATTGGAGGCAACATTAGGGCTTCTTTCTCAATTCCTCAGAGGATTTAAGTTGAAATAAACATGAGGGTTTATTTCTTGATTCCTCATAGGGTTTCCATTTAAGGAATTACATGTTGAGGAAAACAATTGTTGGCTCAACATCAAAGGTTTCCATGGAAAAAGATAATTTTGATCAGGTATCAAACTACCTCTTTTCCATTTTAATATTATTTATTTGAACAAATACTTAGGTTTTTGTTAATATATTGTAGATGAAAGGGCTTTTATATTTTGTGGATCCCCTCTTTCTTGTAAAAAGATTATAACCTCAAATTTGATTCTCAGATACTTGACTACCTATGTGCTTTTAAAATATCATTCAAGGTTGCCACTACTAGAAGACCCTCAAGGTAAATTTCACTATTGAGTATCTTACTTAAAGAACTTGTTTTGTGACTAAAATTACTGTGGTGAGAATACTAATAATAGTTCGACTTATTCCATTTTGATAGGTTAGATTTATATGCCCCAGTCCATTGTTTCTCAATATATTAAATTAATTTTACATTTTGATCTAGGAACCTCCTTAAAAACACTTTTATTTTGTAGGTCTTTAAATGATATGGAGAATTAGGCCAACTGATGATGGCCATGAATTATTTTTTATAAATTTTCTGCTATAGGATTTAGTATACTTGACCTTGATTTATGCCACTATAATATATGTTTTAAGAAAGCTTTAGAATATATTACTCACATGTGCATTTAGTCTCTAGAACTTTTAACTTCATGTGTATCTAAACATGATCATCAATCAAGAGTATGTATGGTAATTTCTTAATCAACCCATTACTTCTTTGTTTCAACAATAGATACTTCCCTTACTTAATAGTACCCTATTCAAATAAATATTTCTCCATCATACATCAAGGCTCAAAATCCTTCTAAGAAAAATTTTTCCAGGGTGGTAGTGGAGTGCATATGAAAATAATTTCTATATCTACCTTTTTAAATGTTTTTACATCACCAAGTAGGTACTTCATGGTCTTGGAATTTATTACCAAAATTATCCGTCCATACTACTTTACAAGCATGATAAACCTCCTAATGTAAACATGTGTAAATCATTATGTATGAATGTATGATAACTTTTAAGAAAAATCATCTACAAAATTTATATTTTTCACTCTTCATGATACTACCATGTTTAGAATTTGGTAAAAATAATCATTCATGAATTTATAACTATCCTTTATTTAACATATATATATGCCCTACTTGATATGAATATTTACATGCATCCATCCTTTATTTACTCAAAATTACTCTCAAATGTTACATGAATTCGTAAAAATTATATGCTAATCATTATTTCTTTCTCTATTCATTTTTGGTGCACACACCCACATGCTAAATGTCACTAGTCAATTCGTGCTTACAAAGTGAATATCTCCAAGATTATTTTTTTCCTTTTGCAAATAGCAGAAAACAATAAACCATCATTTAAAATATTCGATCTTATCATTTTTATATAAATGAATAAGAAAATGACAATATAATTATTTATAATTAAAAAAATCTATAATTTCATATATAAATAATAAAATATTTTTATAATTATAAACTATTACAGTAGAAAAACTATACCATCAAGGAAAAGCTTAAGACCCAAAGTATTAATAAAACAAACATAATTGACATTTGTCCTTGAATTCTATTAAATTCAGCGACCTAAATTATAATTTCATTACCATACCATGTTATGCTTTTTTTTACCATTTCAATATTGATTTTAAAAAAGCACTTGCCTTAAAATAATATAATTTCATATATAAAATAATTAAATATTTTTATAATTATAAATATTACGGTAAGAAAAACTACAGTTGGAAATTAAAAATTTCTACTTGTCTATGGTTATAATTCTCCATTTGAGGAGTTTGTTCCTACATTATAGGGATTTAGTTTTCTCTAGTTTAGTGTGTGGTTGAGAGAATCTCTCAACCACACTACTGTACGTCTAAGATAGTATTCATATCTTAAGACTATTGATTGTATAAATGTGTGTAATTTGCTCATTCATTAATGAATAGAAAATATATTGAGTGTGCTACTTTTATCTTGGTATCAGAGCCTGAGGGCCTAGCCCCTCGTGGGCTGGGCTGCTCCTGGATGAAGAGAATAAAGGTTTGGTTTTTGAATATTTGTTTGTCCATCTTTTGTTGTCCATTAGCTAGGGAAGCGTAGGGCGAAGAAGACTGGTGGGGTGAGAGAGGCTCGAACTCTCGACCTACTGATTTGAACGAATAAGGAGATCATGTGATCATTTCCGGTTCGCAGTACCCAAATGGAGTCAGGCAGCGGGGGATATTTTCTCATTTGCCCTTGCGATTTTTGGGATCGGCGAACTTCAGGTCCAGATCAGATCTTGATTGGACGACTGCCATATCCAGCTTTTTCGGCTACCATATTCTGACAGATACTTGTATCTACCAGAACTCATTTAATTGCAAGAAGACTGGTGTGGTGATTTGAGGATCCACGTCTCCATCCTTTTACTCCAACCACATGGAAGCATATTCTGAGGAAGAGAAATCTCGACTTGGCTCAAGGGTTCTCGTTCAATGAATGCTCACAGATCTTTCCAGATGACCTGCGCACCATTATATATCACACAAAACCCGCATCTCGATGTAGCAAATTATTAGTTGCTGTTCTCTTTGTGAAAGCTTAGTTTAGCAAATTCTACCTGTCTCTTTCGGTGGGATGCCGAATTCTCCTAACCGGTTGGATCAGAGGTGGAGCTTGCAATGGGATTTCGTGCAATGGAGGTCTGCAGATCGAGATCGAGAGTGGTAGATATGCGCGCTATGATGATGGTGGTGGTCGAGATAATTATGTCACTCGCAGGCGAAGCAGCAGCTGCCACCACTGAGATCAGTCGATCTCCTAGTCCACAAGAGGTGGCGCGCCGTCCTCTTCCTCTTTTCCATCTCTTGCCGTTTTCTTAACTGCTTCTCTGGTTGCCCCCATATTACACTGATCAGTTTGTTGCAATTTTATCTTGCAATTTCAATTTCAATGGCAATCTGGGATTCAATGCATTCAGATCTGAGGAGGATGCCAATGCAATTGGTGGGTTCTCGAAACAAATCAAGTTTGTCCCCCAGAATGGATATCTTAGAGTCATGTTTCGGTCTGAGGCCGAGATATCGCCTGCTAACAGAAGAATGATCAGGACTCTCGACTTGGAGATTGCAGGATTGAGTAATTACTTCCCTGTAATTGATGTTGTTTATTCTATTTCAGATCAGTTGCCCTTGTTTAGAAATCCCGAACTTGAGGAGCTCAAGTGGCTTTATGCATGCATGAGGGCTCTTGTGCAAGTTCATCCAGTGTTGAGGGAGAACGATAAACATGGAGTGTTGTGTAGGAGGGGGAAAACCCTGTGTAAACCCTGTTTTCTGTAACAATGGCTCCGACCATCCGACTGTTTACATTATCAATACTATTTATGTTCCCCACTTTTTCACTTGGGTTTTTTTTTCCCGAGAGTTCGATGGATCGGCACATTCTCGTGCTTGTGGACGATCTAGCCATCAAGTCATCTCATTCAATTTTCTTCAAGACACTCACATATCACGGTTTCGATCTCGACTTCAAGCTCGCACATGATCCCAAGCTTGCGCTCCAGAGATACGGCCAGTACTTGTATGATGGACTCATTCTCTTTGCCCCCTCTGTTGACAATCTGGGGGGGCTCATTGGATTTGTCTGCAATTTTGGACTTTGTCGACTCCGGCCATGATTTGATTCTTGCTGCTGACACTACCAGCTCTGATATCATTCGTGATATCGCTGCTGACTGCGGGGTTGATTTTGATGAAAACCTGGGTGCTTTGGTTATTGATCACACTAGCTATGCTGTTTCGAAAACTGACAGTGATCATACTTTGATTGTGAGTGATGATGTAATCGATTCCAAGGTTATTTTGGGAGAGAAAAAGCTCGAGGCTCCCGTGCTTTTCCGAGGGATTGCTCATTCTTTAAATCCTGCAAACAACCTGGTGCTGAAAGTGCTATCTCTGCATACTCTGCAAATCCCAAAGCTGATCTATCTCGTCCTCCAGCACTGATAGGATCTTCTATTTCCTTGGTGTCAGCAGAAGTGAGCTGGGTGCACCAGAGCTATCTGATCCGCTGGAGTTGTTGGGATACGAAGCATAGATTGGTGTGATGCGAGTCGAGGCATATGGCTGTGTGTGTTAAATTCAACAAAGTCACCCTGTCGAATCCTGCGATGCATGTTGTTGAATCGATGCGCGAGATTCTGAAGAAGAGTTCCCGGGCAAATGATAAGGGCAGGATCGATTCTCATAAAGGCCTATCGATTCAAGCTTGGACGCTGTAAAATGCTGAGTAGCAGAAAGAGGTTGCGGAATCGTTAATGATTTGATGGTTGGAGGTCCGAGGTGGAATCGATTGCAGGCTTTTGTCTTAAAGATGTGTACAAAGTGGTGTTCGCACTCCACCGAAGTACCGCGCTCCCATTCCATGGCCGAGAAGCCGCGACAAGGTCTGGTCAAAATTGAATTGTGTTAGATAAAGATAAATTCAAATTTCCAGTAGGTGGAACCCAATTCATTCATGGGGCAGATCATTACATAGATCAGATTGCTCAGATGGTTCCTGATGTGGTCTGTGGAGTTGTTCTATGCGTTTTTTTTTTTTTTTAGCATTGGGCATTAATAATTTTTATGATCAGTATTTCGATGCATATCGATGGCGCGAACCCATGCATACTACGGAGGAGTGTGGAGCTGTGGGGTGCAGCCTGCATGTTGGAGCTGCATGCTCGAGCTGTGTGTTGGAGTTGTGAGGTGAAGCTACATGTTGGTGTGCTGCGTGGAGAATTGGGTTTGCAGTGTGTGGAGGCCGCTGGCCGAGCAGTGCTTCCTCTGGTTTTGCAAACAGAATTGCTTCAAACTGTTGTACAAGTGCAGCAGCTGGATACTTTGTGGTTGTTCCTGATTTCATTTATGGAGATCTGGTGCTAGGCCGTTTTTTTTTTTTTGCAGCAGATTGTCAATGCATGCGAGCAGTTAGAAGGGGCGAGAAATTGTTGCTGAAGTGCCCCAGCAGGGGCGGCCTGCGACTTGGGATATGTGTAAAGGCAAATTAGTCTTGGAAATTTGTATACATATTGAGATTCGCGATCTCAATATGAAGTTATTTTGTTAGAATTCGCGACTCTAATGAATGACAGGTTCATGAAAGTTCCAAGAAGTTATTTGACAAAGATGCCCAAGAAGGAGCAGCAACAACAGTTAGGGTGGACAACAAAGTATATTTTTTGTTTTAGTGAGGTTTGTGGAATAGACTCCCTAGTATATTGTGATAGTCATTGTATGTACCAGAAAGTCCAATGTTGAAATGTAAGCCTTGCTAAGGCATTTGAAAGCTCGTGGTGATCTCAAAACCACTTTGTAATGGTTTGTGGTCAGCCTGAAACCATCTATAGAGCCTTAGTGGCTACAGGAGTTGCCTGATGGTGGCAAACTGAGATCCTTGATCAGCTCGGTGGTAGCAGATCGGATCTGCCCAGTGGTGGAGAATTCAGATCCTTGATCAGCTCGGTGGTAGCAGATCGGATCTGCCCGGTGGTGGCGAATTGAGATCCTTGATCAGCTCGGTGGTAGCAGATCGGATCTGCCTGGTGGTGGCGAATTGAGATCCTTGATCAGCTCGGTGGTAGCAGATCGGATCTGCCCGGTGGTGGCGAATTGAGATCCTTGATCAGCTCGGTGGTAGCAGATCGGATCTGCCTGGTGGTGGCGAATTGAGATCCTTGATCAGCTCGGTGGTAGCAGATCGGATCTGCCCGGTGGTGGCGAATTTCCTTTGTGGCTATGTGTACACAGGAGCTTTGTGCTCGTAGGAGCAGGTGGACTGCAGTAACACCTGGCTCAGACTCAGATGATTTTCTCTGAGTAGAAGGGGATTGGCGTTTTTCGCGCTAACAGCAGCACCAGGATGGCCAACTGGCACGTCTGTTAGGCCATTAATTGCGCCAATGGTGCGATTTTATCATTCATGATCGCGCCAATTCACCTTCAAGTGGATATGCAGGAGAGGCAGATCGGATCAATTTAGCTGTATTGGAAACGCCAAATTTGCAGATTGTGGATCTGTCCGAGGGCGGCAGATTGTGATTTTTGGAGGTTTTGTACATGCAATTCATGTGATGATGGTGGATTTGATTATCATGACAAGTAGTCATTAATGGGGGGAGTTTGAAATTATTAATTCCTACTTGTCTATGGTTATAATTCTCCATTTGAGGAGTTTGTTCCTACATCATAGGGATTTAGTTTTTTCTAGTTTAGTGTGTGGTTGAGAGAATCTCTCAACCACACTATTGTACATCTAAGATAGTATTCCTATCTTAAGACTATTGATTGTATAAATGTGTGTAATTTGCTCATTCATTAATGAATAGAAAATATATTGAGTGTGCTACTTTTATCTACTATACCATCAAAGAAAAACTTAAGAACCAAAGTAAATTAATAAAACAAACATAAATTGACATTTATCTTTGAATTCTATTAAAATTAAGTGACAACATATAATTCATTACAATACCATGTTATGCTTTTCTTACCATTTCAAATGAATATGATTTAAAAAAACACTTGCATACTAGAATGATACACGCTATAACTGGTGTAATTATTCATAATAATAATAATAATGATAATGTACTTGCGAAAAAGAATTATTAAATTCCCTAGTAAAGAAAAAACCATATTAATTCTATTTTTGAGTTCGAATAAAAAAATTATATAAGAATAATTAAATTAAATTTACCGTGACGTTCAACGGTTTAATAGAGCATCATTAAAAATAACGCGTATAAATTAAAAAGCATATATCTATAAATAAAAATTACAATAGTGTTATTAATAGGTTAAAACGACACGAGTAAAAAGATTATGTGAATACTAAACTTTTTAAGTGTAAAGACATCTACGAAAGTGCAGGAACCCCAAATTTTCCATGAGAACTTGAGTAATTATCCAATGGAGGAGCCCTTCACTCGTAGATTCTAATTTTGTGTTATACTGTAATAATAAAAATTTTAATTATTTATATTAAAAATAACTTGCCATATTATGGGGTAATAGAAAACAATATATAATATTAGATATGAATATTTTTATTTTATTTAAATTATTAAGATTAGTTATGGTTAGTCAAGGAATTACGAAAAGGTGGAAATGCTAAATGAGGATTTAGTTATCACACACTTAATAGATAGTTACCTTTTTCTCTATAAATGGATCCCTCAGTTGGGAAAAGTGAAAGAGGAGAAAATAAATTTTTATATTAAGCAACCAGCTCATAAAATAGAAGAAAGAGATAGATCAATGACATAAAATGTATCTTCTTCGAGGGGGCAACCGCCTTTACATTACACAAATGAACAATTCTTGGATGATACAGATGACAAGAGCTCCTTTCTATATATAGGAGTCTAAGGCGTCACAATATAATCACAATCGAGACAACAATAATAATGTAGGGGTACAACAATAACAATAAGGGGTACAATGACAATAATAATAAGGGAATACACTAGTATTATAGGAACCTAACTTGCCCCTCTCCTTCAAAAAAGTGATGTCCTCAATGCTTGAGTAGTTTTGGATGCTTCTATATAAAATTCTCATCCTCCCATGTAGAATTTTCAGTGGGAAGTTCTTCCATTTGATAAGATACTCTGAAATTGATAGATCTCGTAACTATCAAGTTCTTGTTTTTGTTTCTGCTTTAGGTTCCAATATGATTTTTCCCTCCTCATCAAGCTCTAGCAATATTGTTTGAACTGGGAGCTTGTCACCTATACCCTTCTTTAAGCATGAAACATGGAAAACTAGGAGCACTTGGGAAGATGCGGGAAGTTCCAATGTGTATGTCATAACACCAATCTTTTGCAACACCTTGTATGGACCATAATACGTTGCTGATAATTTAGTATCCTTCATAGCTTGCTTGAGGGAAATTTGTTTGTATGGCTGCAGCCATCGAAATACCCAGTCACCTACATCAAAACTTCTTTCGTTGTGATGTTGATTTTCCTATTATTTCATTCTATTCTGCACCAAAGTGAGGTTATCCTTTAAGAGTTGAATAACTTTTTTTTGATGCTCGATGTGATCTTCCACTGCTTGAACCTTAGAATTTTCTCTTAAATATGATGTGATGGATGATATCCATAAAGTGCAATAAATGGGGTCATTTTTGTTGTAGTATGGAAGGAAGTGTTATACCACCATTCAGCGTGAGGCAACCATTTGACCCATTGTGTCTATTTATCAGATACAAAGCAATGAAGGTATCCTTCCGAACATTTGTTCACTATCTTAGTTTTCCCATCAGATTGAGCATAATAAAATGAACTATGAGCTAACTGAGTACCTAGACAAGAAAATAATTATGTCCAAAAATTTCTATTGAAAATAGCATCTCTGTCACTTACAATAATGTTTGGGTTTCCATGTAGCTTTTGATTGTTTCCATAAATGTAGTAGCAATTGTACTGGCTTTAAATGGATGAGATAATGCACAAAAGTGTGCATACTTGGTAAGTCTATCAATGACCACCATGATGACACTCTTTCCTTTGGACTTGGGTAAAACAGTGACAAAATCCATTCAAACCTCCTCCCAATTTCAACTTTGAATGGATAAGGGTCATAACAAACCTGGGGTCTTAACTATCTCAACTTTATTTTGTTGGAAAGCCAAACATTTTGCCACAAACTTTTCAATATCAGATCTAAGGCCATCCCAAAAAAAATTCCTTTTTAGCCCCATGCTAAGTTTTTGAAAATCCAAAATGCCCTCCTAAGGGAGATGTGTGAAATTCCCTAAGAATAATTTGTTTGAGTTGGGAATTCTTACACTGGTGTAAGCGATCTTTGTACCATAACGAATCATTTTTCCAGCTAAATGTATGAAATATACTGGGATCTTGCTGCAACTTTTGAATGAGTGCCCATACTTCTTCGACATTCTTCCATTCATCCCTTGCTTCATTTATCCAGTGTGGTTGGATAATAGAAATGACAGAAAGCAATGCTTACACATCCCCATCCTTTCTTGAGAGTGCATCTACAACAACAATTTGCTTCCCTTTTTTGTAGATGATTCAAAGTCATAACGCAAAATCTTTGTGACCCATGTTTGTTGTTCTTCTAAAGATAATATTTGCTCTAAAATGTATTTAAGACTTTCATGATCTATTTTTACCTTGAAGTGTCTTCCCATTAGGTAAGGTCGCATTTTCTTAAGTGCAGGTAGTATTGCCAACGTTTCCTTTTGTTAATAGCTTTGTGTAAATATTTTCCTTTGATTCGATGACTTTCGAATGAAATGGGTCTTTCTTCTTGCATTAAAACAGCACTAATTACATTTCTCGAGGAATAACATTCCACAATAAACATTTTTGTGAAGTCTGGTGTAGCTAAGCCCACTGCTTGGCACATTGGCTCTTTAAGATGTTCAAAGGCCTTCGTTGCTTCTGGAGTCCAAGAAAATGCATCTTTCTTTAGTAATGTTGTTAGAGTTGCCGCTATTCTCACATAATTCTTAACAAACTTGTATAATACCCTATCAACTTGATAAATCTTCAAATATGCTTTATGGATGTGGGGATTCTCCATTCCTTAATGGATTTAATTTTGCTAGGGTCTACCTTAACACCTTCACAAGATACAATATTACCCAAATATTCCACCTCTTGAACTCCAAAGAAACATTTGGAGGTTTTTTCATATAATTTTTTCGCTTCCAATAGTTTGAGCACTCTGTCAACATGTTGAACATGATCCTTCCAAGACTTGTTGTAGATTAGTATATCATCAAAAAATACTAGCACAATTTTTCTAAGGAAGGGTTTGAAAATGGAATTTATCAAACCTTGAAATGTAGAAGGTGCATTGGTAGGGCCAAAAGGCATGACCAAAAATTCATAATGACCCTCATGAGTTCTAAATGTTGTTTTCAGAATGTCTTCAGTCTTCATTTTGATTTGATGATATCCTGAATAAAGGTCTAACTTGGTGAAGTAAATTGCTCCATGCAATTCATCCAATAATTCATCAATGTCAGGGATGTGAGTTTATCTTTAGTAGTGAACCTGTTGAGCTCCCTATAATTTGGAGACATGTGCCATGATCCATATTTCTTGTGCACCAATACTACTGGAGCAGAGAAATAACTTTGACTCGGTTGAATTATACTAGCCACTAGCATTTCTGCAACTATACATTTTATTTCACTTTTTTGGGCATAGTGATATCTGTAAGGCCTGATGTTTGGAGGAGCACTTCTTGGAATCAAATTAATAGGATGATCATGATCACGAGTAGGTGGGAGGAATTTGGGAGTTTCAAATACCCTATATTGATTGTCCAAGACTTTTTGGAGATCTGAAGAAATAGATGATTCCAATGTGGGAACCTCTAGTGAACATAATTGCGCAATTATGTGTTGTTGTTCTATATCTAGAAGCTTTGTCATGCTGTTAGGGCTAATTATCTTTCCCAGTTTTGTTGTGATACCCCTTAATTCAACTTCCTTTCCTCTTGAAACAAATTTTAAGAAAAGTCGTTGAAAATTAAAAGTTAGCACACCAAAAGATTGTAGCCATTAGACTCCTAGTACAACATCAACACCACCCTTTGGAATGGAAAGCATTGGACTATTCAACACATATTCTCCCCTGGATAGCTTGATATTATGGCACTTTCCAGATAAATTTATCGTTCCTCCATTTGGAACCATCACTTGACACTCCCGTGCTAGATATAAGAAGCAATTCAATTCCTTGGCTATCCTACAATGAATAAAATTATGGGTACTACCCAAATCAATCAACACTATTACTTTTCTCTTCTTGATATGTCCTTCTATCTTGATAGCTTGAGGAATGGTAATTCTCACAAATGCATTATAAAATATGGTCATATTCAATTCTTCTTTCTCTAGTGTTTTTTTGTGGTGTGTATCCTCTTCTTTTGATTTTTCTTGTTCCTTTTCTTCCTCCTCTTCACAATCTATGTAAAATAATTTCTCCTCAACACACTTATGACCTTAAGTTTATTTCCTATCACAACTGTAACAATGCTCTTTTGCTATTTTTTCTTCCAATTTTTGTGGTGTCAACCTTGTAGGTTATGGAAGGCTACGAATAACAACACTTCCATTTTTATGGTTTTGAGTGGTAGGCTTCCTTGTTTCCATAATTTTTCTTTCAACTTTTCTTGCCAACCTGAATGCCTTCTCCAATGAATCAGGTTCCCAAAGGTGGACCTCATGTTTGATGTTATCCTTTAAAGTCCCTATGAACACATCAATCTTATGCTGCTTTGGAATATCTTTTACCATTTTATTTAATTTTTGGAAGTCCTCAATGTGCTCCGCCATTGAACCATTTTGTTTGAGATTTATCAATTGGCTAAAAGGAGGTGTTTCTTTTGTATTCCCATAATGTGTTATCATTTCTTCCATAAAAATTTCCTAGTTCACAATTTTTTTACTAGAGGAAATCCATCGATACCATACAAATTTATTAGGTTCCAAATATAAAGTTGCAATGAATACATTTTGTTTTCATTGCAAATTATGGAGATTTAAATATTTCTCCATTTGTAGTATCAATGTTCTGGGATCCCTGCCATCAAAATTCCTCATATCGATATTTGGAACATGGCGGGTCTTCAATCCAATGTTAGAGTCTATGAAATCATGACTAACATCTCTTTTGTTCTCATCATGAGTTTCTTTTACTACCCTTTTGCCATTAGTAAGCATTTCTTATAGCAACATTGTCAAATTTATCTTCAAATCTTCCATGTTGCCTTTAGTTTTTGCTTCTATACCATCCATATTAGCTTCCATGCCATCCATATTAGATTCCATTCCATTCTCTAAACCATCCATATTAGATTCAATTACTTTTGTGAGGGTGGAATTTGTTGCACTTGGTCTTGTAATTTTCATATATCATGTTGCCTTTCTTCCTCTTCTTCATGTGTCATCATAGGGATGTCAGGTTGCTTACTAGGTGTTTCCATTTTATTTCTTTAGGTCATCAATGAATGATAATTATGTTTCAAAATTCTCTTTGAATTACTTCAAACTACTTTCTCAAACAAGGATTATGCAAATTAAAAAAAAAAAAAAAAAAAAAAAAAAAAAAAAAAAAAAAAAAAAAAAAAACCTAATTATTTATTTATTTATTTGTTTTTTCCGCTTTATATGAGCTCGATCTTGAAATTCCTGTAACTCTGTAATTTCGGCTCTCGAAGTTATGAAATTTTCACCTATGATAGCCCTCTGAGTCCTCTTTCCAGCCTTGGAAGTTGGATTGCAATTTGATTCCGTAAGAAAGAGTTATGCACAATCTCTCGCAATGACCTACTTATGGACTCGTTCAGTAGAGAAAAATTGTATGACATGCCACATGTCACGTTTTCTACCTGATATTTTGAAAAATATACCCAACAAACTAAGTTTGTCTCATTTCTGTTAATTTTTATGAAATTTGAATCAGATACTTAGAGAGAATTTTATGATGATTTTCCCAAGGTGACCTATTTGACATCTAATTCGAGATCCTAAAAAAAACCCTAACTTCCTCAATTCATATCTCCGAAAATATAGTGACACAAGATCTGAAATTCGGTCGCACAGTTCTTCATGATTTCATCTCAAATGGGATTTAATTTCAGCTTATGAAGATTAATTGAAAAACGTTATAGCGAAAATTCCACGATGGCCTGTTTGAAGAAGCGAAACCCTATAATCCAAAGCTTTGATACCAATTATTAAGTAACCAACTCACAAAATAGAATAAAGAGGTAGATCAACGGCTTAAAATGTAGCCTCTTTGAGGGGGAAACCTCCTTTACATTTCAAAAATGAACAATTCTTGGATCATACAAATGACAAGGCTTCCTTTCTATATATAGGAGTCTAAGGGGTCACAATATAATCAAAGCTAACATAACCAAATAATTGAAGGGCACAACAATAACAATAGTGGGCTTCTATGGGGCACAATAATAAAAATATGGGGAAAACATGGGCACAACAATAACAATAAGGGGTACAGTGACAATAATAAAAAGGGCATACACTATTATTATGGGGACCTAACATTTTACCTTAGATAGGGTTTTGTTGAGGTAAGACATGATGCTACTAGTGCCACATAGTAATTCTTGAGCTAATTGTGACTAGTGGAATTTTTGTGCAAAGCTATATGTCCGTGAAACTTCTGAGTATGACATTCGCGAGTTGGTTGGGGGGAATTGGGATTTCTGTGTAGACATATGTGTGATCTCTATCCAAGAAAGGCTGCTCTAAATGGAAATTAACTTGGGGAGCTTTGGTGGAAGATCATGCTCAATGGTTTAGAACTATTCCCTAGTGATTTCCTATGGAAACCTAATAACCTTGAGTAGATAAGTAATTCTATGTGAATTTAGGATGATATTTCCTACAAGTTATGTTTTTTTGTAAATGTCACCTATCAAATGGTTTTTGCAGTTTATTCCTATAAAGTAATTTTCTAAGAAACTTTGGTGAATTTGAGGTTGGCCTGAAATAAGAGAATTTAAGTATTTGTGTGATTCTGGTTATTCATTTTATAGTTAAGGTATTTTTGTGGTTATTATGAGAATCATTTGAAAATTATTTGGAAATTTGTTGCTAATGTCTTATACATAAATTCTAATTGGATAAGGTTTGATCAAATCTACATTCAAAGAAATATAAGGAATAAACGTGCAAGCATGTTAGTTGTTTAGTTCTAGGTTAGGGTATTAATTTGTGGCTGTGTCCTAGACTAGACAAACTAGATTATTCCCTTGGCAAGTGGGATGGCCCAACAACTAGGATCAGTTCTGGTCCCAAAGGAAATCTTTTAAGGAATAAGACAAACCTGGACAATGTTCATCCTTCATATTCCATAGAAACCATTAACATAAATTAAAAACAATAACTAACACAAGGATAGTTCCTAGATATAAACATTTATACCAAAAATATTAGTGAGTCAAAACTAATATAGTAACAATTTATGTTTAACATATTCATTTAATAAGGTAAGTTACAAAAGAAACTGGAACATAATGAAATTGTAGGTGAATTCATTTCTAAACAAATTTTCATTTCCATATTTGTAAAATATTGAATCTGTTTACAAAGGAAGGTCTTTCGTTGTAACACTGAGAGGTACGATTTATATAAAGAGAAAATAATATACAAATATAATCATATGTGGTGCAATATCCCCTTAAAATAACAGGAAAAAGAAATGTTACAAACATTGATTCAATTATTGAATAATCACCCACAAATATACCATAACTATAGTTGAAAGGTTCAAAATGATATTCAACTTCATGCAAAGTGAATTCAAGAACGAAGCTAATAATTTCCCAAAAAAATATCTTTGTAGACAATTTTAAACGTCATTGAAAGAAAACTTTGTAATTATAGATGGCCTTCATGTTAGGAAATGTACATTTTCTCATAAATAAGCCAAATTATAATATAGAGTTTAAATAGGAAAAAGACTAGATCGGACAAATCCTTGATGATAGTAGATACTATAACAAGGAAAATCCCCAGTATAAGAAAGACCACATGAACCTGGGAAGAAATTTGACGATGTTGTGAGCATATGATGCGAAGAGGAAAATATGTAATGTTTTAAAGAGAACCTCATTTTCCATCACTACTCAACTAGAAGGTAAAGTCTAAAGCAAGATTAAAATTTTATACAATAATATCTATATATATCTATATATATATATACCCAAATAAATAAATGACTATATGAAAGATTACGTCTCGTGAATCCCCAAGGAACATGCTTCTAAAACCCTTGTCCATTTGTAAACAAAGAAGAAATGTCATTTTAGCTTGATTACAGACTAGACATCTCTAGAAAAATATACCTTTGACAAGGTAAATTTTGGCCAGTCATAGCCCATCAAATCCCTTGTCAAATTTGGAGGGTTTAACAGAAACCCCTGGAAGCATACCACAAGTCAGGATGATCTCAGAAAACAACCAAACAGACCCAAAAGGAAATACAAATAATAAATCACATGAAGTTATCAGCATGGATATGAGGCGGTTTCAAACTTCAAAAAAATAAAAAATAAAAATAGCCTCAGATCTCTGGGTGGAAGAAATTACATGTCCACGAGTGAATAAGTAAACAACGACAACTAGGATATTATTTCTATAAGAAAAGTTGCAGAGGCCCCATGGAGGAAGAGCATAATGAAAATGATAGTCAATATGTTGGAGGCTATGTAGCGACAGTTAGGCAAACGATCCCTTAAACTTGCATATGTAGGTTTTAAAAATAATCGATCAAAATCGTTGATTCTTCTCTCACCAATACCAATATCAGCCATGTGCAATTTGGCAGTGGATTAGAACACTTCCAGAACAATCGAATGGTCTATTTAATGTAACCATATTTTTTTTTGAAATATTCACTACAATATCAATAATTAACACTATAACCTATTGTAGGTAAGCATCATGAGAATATTTATTATAATTCCAGTATCTTAGAACTCTTTACTTTTGTGGGGTCTAAATTATTGGGCTAACCTTCTTCACTTAACTTAAAATGTCAATAAATAACTCAGGCTTAAAATTTGTCAATAAGGTTAACTTTGCTAGAAATATTATATATTTGGGAAAGACATGTTACAATTGTTATCATAGCTATAGGTTTAACTTTGAGGCCTAAGGGCCAACCTAGAGTTGAAAATTTTGATAAATTATTGTTGAAATTACATACAATCAAGAGACAAAAAAGATAGTAAGTACATATAAACCTACTAAACACCTAGGGGATGAGATTAAATAGGGCAGCACTTAGGGGATGAAGTTTCATTTCGTACAACAAAGTTACTAAAAGTATACAAGTAAAGTAGTTTCCTAATAAGGTTGATTGAAAATAGAACCATAAAAAATAAGCAATAAAAATACTTACTAAAATTACAGGCAAGAAGAAAATGAATGTCTTATCAAGCCTTATCAAGATGAAGTAAATATATTTGACAAAAACAAAAAACTGTTACATTACGTAATTGGAAGAGTAACCAAACCAGGGGATGAATTCTAGATACTTGTAGATGCTTTTGTTAAAATAGTGTTATAATAAAATCCTTTCAGATCAAATTCAAATTTGTCAAAATATGAGTCTAACTATTGGTTACTTACTCCATACATGGAACCTATCCAGAATTAGGTATCTTTGGCTAAGATCTCCAAAGGGTGAAAAAAATTGGAAAACTGTGAGAGAATAGAAAGTTGTACACTATAAGGCTATGTATTTTCTAAATACCTCCATACATAAGAATAGGAGGTCCTTTTTGTGGCCTGGAATGTAATTGTGATAGAAACATTAGTATAGAAAATTTAAATTATTTTCTATGGAAGATAAATAATTTAAGAATCCATGTTGGAAACCTACATAATTATAAGGTTCATCTAATTAGCGACCCAGGCACCCACTATATGAAGAATGAAAGGTTGGTCAAAGCATATGAAAGAAAACAACATTGAGGTCATTGGTTTTAGGTATATTTATCATTGTGTTGATGTAATTTGAGTGAAGGAAGCAATTAGTTGTAGAAGTACAAAGTAACACCTACTGAGAGTCATTCGCATGAAAGCAACGTGAACAACTAGTAGCACCCTTATGGAAATAGAGATAACTATAACTTTACTAGTAAACCAAAAGTGAAGCAGTATAAGCTATTACACTTGCACCAACATAACTTTAGAATAAAGAGAGAAAAATCTTTATATATTAATTTATGAAAGGAAGGGGGTGTTCCCTATAAAATTCCAAGCAGGTGTATGAAAGTGATGGTCAATTGTGAAGCAAGGACAAGCATACAAATTTAACCTATCATAAAAATATTTGTAGTCAAATATTTCTAGTAACAATTTCCAAATTGGACTATATAGATAAATAACCAATAGATTTAGTAAATTTCAAGTAATTCTCATAACGACACATGCATACAAAATTTAGGAAGGCTTTATAACCTATGAGAAAATGATAAAAGTATGAATAAAAACTATGGATGAGAATGAAGAAAATATGTTGTTTATAATTTAAAACGACGTGCTTATGTCAAAAGTCATTTTAGGAAGGAAGATGGACAAAAAAAATTTCGATATTGAACTTACCTTAAGAAGGTATATATGTCTAACATTTAGTGGTTTTATTCTTAAGGTTTTGGAAGAAATAAAAAGGTACTATAATGTTGGTTAGTGAAGCGTTGGGAACGCTGAGGTAAAAAATGATAGATGTGCGATATGTAAGTTAATTATGAATCATGAAAATTCAGGTTTGTACATTCAAGAGTCCAACACAAAAAGAAGAAGAAGAAAAAATATCTAGTGCAACATGATGACTAAGGAGGTTTGGAAACCATCACTCTCAATACTTAAGTTCAAAGTATAAATGCATAATAAAGATGTAAATTCTCGTGAAAAGGAAATTCTGAGAAGAGGATGCTAAAAATCTAGATTATTTAGAATCAACTATAATACAACAAAGAAGGTACCCAATGTTAACATGTGTTACAGGTAAACTTAATACATATAATATATGCAAAAGAAACACAAGTATGAGTATGTTAGACATTGTAACTTATGACTATCACTAAAATTACTATAGTTATGAATAGCAGGTTTGGCTATCGGTATTGGTTAAAGTGGAGGAATTAATCATACACTCCCCAAGAAAAGAGTATGGTCTATTGGCAATTGACTTACTTGTGGTCTAAAACTTGAGTTTGACATATTGAAATAGATCAAGGAATGATGGAACAAGAAAGTCCAGTGACATTCTCAAGGAAAGAGGCACATGAAAATGGGTAATTATGTGTTACAAAAGAAACTCCAATTTAAAAAAAAAAATCTTTGATTGAAATCCCCAAGAATATTGATAAGCCTAGACAGAGTAATTATAATATTGTACTGAAATAAAAATTAATGGATCATTTGGAGCCTACCAAATTATAAGTGATAGTGATATTAATATTTTGGTATATCCGAGAAACAACAAAAGTTTGAGACACATAAAAATTGTATTGAAGAAAATTATAAATGACTGTGTTATGCAAAACATGGGCAAGGATTAAGGCTAAGATCGAGAGTGGAAACAATAATGTTACAACCAAGAAAGGATGGTTGAGTTCATAGAAAATATGGACCATATAAAAAAAGGGGGATTTCTCTTAACCTTGGCCTCTACATGTACTTGCGTACTGTAGACATGATAAGCTAAACATATATAAATATGTATGGAAGTGTTATTATGTTGGACAAGGTTTCTAGGGATTATTGAATATAAAGAGGTGATTCCTTACGGATGGTATGGAAAGGAAATCTACAAGTTGAACAAAACTAACAAATATATCCCAGAGATAAAATTAATTAAAAAAATTCATATTCAGCAAGACTCTTATATTAAGAAAAACTGGCAATATGGCTTGCTTTGCATGAACAGAGACAGTGTGATCTTTGGAACTATATGTGGTAAGGTGTAAAGTGTTGAGAAACATATTTATGTTCAAGTGGGTATGTGTATGATATATGGTTCTATGTGCACATGTCAGTGCGAACATATATATAATAATAATGATCATCGGATTGGTACAAGGTACAAAATGGTGTGACAATGAACCAAGAGTGCTTGAGTTGAAGTTTCATTATAAATAGGTAAACATTGATTGGGGCCCCTTGAGAAACCCACCAAAATTGTAAAATTTTATGATGTGAAAAATCGAGTGGAGAAACAAAAGATATTGTTAGGTGGTGCTTTTATACCTATGAAGGAAAATCTCTAAATCGGTGTTATGCAAGTGGTTTCTATTATGAAAGCAACTCACAAAAAGATAGAAAAGTTAGATCAATGCCTTAGAATTCAATCTCTTCGAGGGGGAAACCTCCTTTACATTACACAAATGAACAATTCTTGGATGATACAAATGACAAGACCTCCTTTTCTATATAGGGTCTAAGGGGTCATAATAAATCATAGCCGACATCACAAATGTTAGGCACAATATAACAATAGTGGGCTTCTATGGAGCACATAATAACCATAGGGGACTAATGGCACAACATATAATAGGTTTACTAATACATAAGGAGTTACATAGTAGTATAGGGACCTAACAGGCCCTCTCCTTCAAAAGTGTTGTCCTCAAGCTGAGTAGTTTTTGATGCTTTGTATAATTTCTGTCTTCCATGTGAATCTTCACAATAATGTTCCACTTGATAGTACATGAAATTGATCTATTCGTAGTTTCATTTCTCGGTTCTGTGACCACTTTAGGTTCCAATATGATTTCCTTCTATTAAGTTCTCGCATACTGTTGAACTGGGATCTTCTGCAACTTTTGAATGAGTTCCCACTCCTTTGGGCATATGGATATATGTAAGGCCTGATGTTTGGAGGAACACTTCGTGAAATCAAACGAATAGCATGATCATGATCACAAATAGGTGGGTGGACTTTGGGAGTCTCAAATACATTAGAATGATTGTCCAAAACATTTTGGAGATCTAGAGAAATACATGATTTCGATGTGGGATTTTCTAGTGAACATAATTGTGCAATTACACCTTATTGTTCTTTATTTCAAAGCTTTGTCATGATGTTAGAGTTGATTATCTTTCCAGGTTTTCATTCGATACCCCTCAATTAAACTTCATTTCCTCCCCAAAAAAATTTCAAGAAAAGATCTTGAAAATTAAAAGTTATTGTGCCCAAAGATTGTAGCCATTGGACTCCTAGCAAAACATCAGCAACACCCATTGGAATGGAAAACATTGGGCTATTCAATACATATTATCCCATGGATAGCTTGATATTATGGAACATTCCAGAGCAATTTATGGTTCCTCCACTTGCAACCATCACTTGACACTCCAGTGCTGGATATAGCAAGCAATTCAATTCTTTGGCTATCTTACAATCAATAAAATTATGGGTACTGCCCGAATCAATCAACACTCTTACCTTTTTATTCTTGATATGTCCTTCTATCTTGATAGTTTGAGGAGTGGTAATTTCTTCCAATGCATTACAAGATATGGTATAATTGATTTCTTGAGCCTCAATGTGATCTTTCAATTCTTGAACATTTTTATTCTTGATATGTCCTTCTATATTGATAGTTTCAGGAACGGTAATTCCATCCAATGCATTACAAGATATGGTCGGATTCATTTATTCTTTCTCGATGTGATCTTTCACTTCTTGAACCTTTTTCTTCTTGATATGTCCTTCTATCATGAGAGTTTTAGGAGTGGTAAGTCTTTCCAATGCTTTACAAGATATGGTTGGATTCATTTCTTCTTTCTATTGGATTGGTTCCTGGTGTATATACTCTTCTTTTGATGTTTCTTGATCCTTTTCTTCCTCGTCTCCACAATAAATGTAAAATAATTTCTTCTCAGCACAGTTATGACCTTTACTGTATTTGTTATCACAATTGTAACAAAGCCCCTTTTCTCTTTTTTCTTCCAATTGCTGTGGTGTTGCTCTAAAGAAGGTGTTTCTCTTGGTATCCTCATAACGTGCTATCATTTCCTCTGTGAAAATTGACCACGTAACAATTTGTTTACAAGAACAAACCCCTTTATACCATAAAAATTGATCAGGTTCTAAATATGAAGATATAATACATACATTTTGTAATAGTGGTACACCATGTAGATCAAAATATTGCTCCATCTGTAGTATCCAATTTACTGGATCCTTTCCATCAAACTTCCTCATATCACCTTTTCCTGATTTTAGGAGCTCGATCTTGCAATAACTGTAACTTTGTACTTTCGGATCTTCTAGTTTTGAAATTGCGACCTATAGTACCCTCTGTGTCCTCTTTCCAATGCCACTAGTATGATTGAATTTAGATTCTCCAAGAAAGAGTTGTGCACAATCTCCCAAGATGACTTGATTATATACCTTTTTAGAAGAGAGAACTTGTATGAAGTGCCATGTGTCACTGTTTTGACCTTAGGATCTGAAAAATATACACGGGAAACTACGGTCTATCCTCTTTCTGTAACTTCTTACTAAATTTCAATCTAATGCTCAAAACAAAAGTTATGACTATTTTCCCCAGATCACCTATCTGGAAGGTAATTCTGTAGTCTGCAAAAAGGCCAAATTCCTCAGATCGTATCTCTACAAATATAGTGCAAAATGATCTGAAATTTGGACTTGAGGTTCAGAATGATTTCAAGCCAAACTATTTTTTATTTTAGCATCTTAAACGTTGCAAAGAAAGGTTATAACACAAGTTCCACGATGTCCTATTTGGAGCAGTGAAACCCTAGAATCCAAAGCTCTAATGCCAAATGTTATGAAAGTAGCTCACAAAAAGATAGAAAAGATAGATCAACTCCTTAGAATTTAGCCTCTTTGAGGAGGCAACCTCCTTTACATTACACAAATGAACAATCCTTGGATGATACAAATGACAAGACCTCCTCTCTATATATAGGAGTCTAAGGGGTCATAATAGAATCAAAGCCGACATAACAATAATAATGTAAGGGCACAATAATAAAAATAGTGGGCTTCTATGGGGCACAATAATAACAATATGGGGACTACATGGGCACAACAATATAATAAGGGGTTTGTACTAATTACAATAAGGGTTTACACTAGTAGTATAGCGACTTAACAGATTCAATGTGTAGATGAGTGAAAAGAGAGAGACCCATGGTTTTACATAGAAACATAATGTTTAGAACTTTTATCAACAACCTGCAATACAGGATGAGAAAGGGATGAAATTGAATGAGTATTGCAACATAGGCTCTTGGTTTTGCATGAAAAAAGAAAAGAAAAGTATCCTAACATGGGCATAGCTACGTCTACTTTGATAAGTGGATAGAAATATGATTTCCTTAAACATGGAAATAAATGGACTTCATATTAAGTTTATTGACACATAATTAATGCATTTATAATAATTATTATTAAGCTAACAACTTAGTAGTGCTACGAGGAGAATAGGACAATAGCTGTAATTTATACTCGAAAGCACGAATGGTAAATGGTTTATGTTTATATAAAAAAATTACAACTATATAAATAATGCAAATGGAATAGATACTTCCATGGTTAAATTTTTTTAAAACCACATGATGCGGACCTTGTCATTTGGAATAACTAGTGGGTAAGTGAAAATGATTGATTATCATTATAGATAAGCTTACACTCATACTGCTAACTCTTATTGACTGCATATTTTTAACCCCAGATGGGTTATGTTACACGTTGACAACCCTTACTCGATACATACATAATAATTGATGATGCATATGGCATGTTGAAATAAATTATATGTTCAAAAATTATATATTACAGAGAAATGGAACACAAAATATTGCAGAAACATAAATGCATAAAGCACATAAAACAAGAGAGACACAGATATACGTGGTTCACCCAATTTGGGCTATGTCCATGGAGAAAAATCCAGTCCTTCCTTTTATATTATCCAACAAAATGAAGAGATATAACCTACAATAGATCTGATGTATTTCCTTCTTCGATCTCACATAATATCCTCTCTCTTTCTTGCTCAAAATACACATATACATAGTTGCAATACAATTCCCTCATATATAGAAATGGGTTGCCTTATAGGGACGAAACCCTAAATTAAGCATAACTTTTACCATCAAATCAGTTTCCTAATGAACGACTAAGATTGACTACGAAGTTACAACATTTTACAAGGTAATTTTACATCTATTTTTAGCTTCATGGGCACTGCCATGGAATCCCCGGCAGGGGGGCTTATAAAAATCATCCTCACCCCCATTGGACCCCCTTCTAGTGATCAAACGGGAAGAGTTTCTACACCATTATAAAATGGGGTCCAATGTGGAAATACCTTTTAATAAATAAGATAAGCAGGCTCCACACCCAACATTATATGTGTTTATGAAATAACGATTAATTGAACTAATATCAGTCAAGGTGATTGTGAATTTAGGACAAACAGGATGCAGTATTCCTAGTTGACCCTCTGAGTATCCTCAATTGGAGGAAAAATTGTACTATCAAAGTAAATCTGTCAGCTAAGTTAAAGTGCAATGAAAGCATTTAAGCCTAGGAGAGGCTACCTAGAAAGATGAAAAATTTATTTGTAAGACATATTCCAACTTGTTGAAGGACAAGAAACATTAAGGATGGTGTTTCACTCGAGGGGGAAGATGTAATACCTTGTTAAATAGACATGGTGAGGGAAAACAATTAGGAAAGATAAAGCATGCGATACATTTTTATTAACAATCTGATATACATTTATAGTACATTTGGTGTCCGTTGGGATTCACATCCCAAGGTCTCTTGGACTGCTTTGTCCATTCGGCTTCCACGCTAACCCTTTAGGATTAGGTGTCCAACATTCCCCCCCTTAACCCGAAGGGTTATGTATGAGTCCAAGAAAAGAGCTGTAATACAAAATGTGCAATAATGCATGGCAACACTAGGCTGAATGTGCTCTATGAAATGTTGGTAAAAAAGGGCGGTGGTTTAAGGATAGCCACCAACACTGGAACGCTTAGTGCAGTTCCCAGAACTCTTCCAAAACTGGCAAGACGCTGTAAGTCTTCTGCTAGAGGAAGTGATCCTATTGTTTTAAAGAGGGAAACCTTCAACCATAAAAGGGAGGCCTCACCCCATATAAAAGGTAAAACTTCAACCTGTAAAAGGGAAGTTTCAACCTGTGATGGTTTAAGGATGACCAACAACTCTGGAATGCTTATGCAATTCCTGGAACTCTTCCAAAACTGGCAAGAAGCTGTAAGTCTTCTGCTAGAGGAAGTGTTCTCAATTTTGTCTCCGGAACTCTCCCAAAACTGGCAAGAAGCTGAAGTCTTCTGCTAGAGGAAGTGTCCCAGATCGCCAACTGATGGCATGTTCAGGCATCTTTGTCTCTGGCTACAACTCTGAAACTGATCTGTCAGGTTGTGGCTCAGGCTCGCTTGATGTGGCTTTGAAGCTTGTAGATGACCATCATTTCCCCCCCTGTCAGATACAAGGTGAGAAGATGGAGAAAACTCAACTGCAAGAC
>APFE030988729.1:69296-91425 GCA_000404065.3 Pinus taeda
AACATTATTGACTTGTTGTTTATGGGAGTCTGTTTCAATCTTCTGAACAGAAACAGGTTCAGAAAGATGACTCCATTGTTGTAGTTCTTCTTGCTGCAGCTTTGTCTCAAGCTCCAAAAACTCAATATTCTCATCTACAGTTTGTAGAGAGGTTTGGATGTCAAAGAGAGTTTCTTTGTTAACTTTGACCACCTCATCAATAGTGGAATGAATTAGGATATTCAATAACTTTAATGCATCTTCAAGTCTGGCCATTTTTCTTCAATGTCACTTAAAAAACCAACTAAGGCAATAGCAACAGAAAAATAATATTGTACTCTTCCTACAAGATCTTATAAGGGCTTGTCAAGTGGCAACAATGTCGGTAAATCAACAGTCCACATTTTGTTTCAAGAATGAACAGGAGCATAACATCACCCTTAAGCTGGGTTATGCCAATGCAAAAAATATATAAATGTGAAGATGAGTGCTGTCCTCAACTTCAAACTTCAGAGCATCTGACTGCTATGGAAATCATGCAAAATCTCTACAAGAAGCTGCTCCAAAATCTCTACAAGAAACTGCTCCAAAAATGTCTTCAAAATTGCTTCAAATTCACTTCATAATGCTGATTAGAATACAAGTGTTTTTTTGATATACCCAATGTGTATACGCAGCAACACCGTTTAAACAGACTGTTCTTTATAGCTATATATTCATGTGAACCATTTCATGTCAGTCCGATATAGATTGACATTGGGTTTCCCGCAAAGTGTCATCATAAGGACTTGCTCTCAAAATTATCCTTTCATAATTTCCTTCTTCATGTCTAATTTTCTTCAAAAAGCAAATTTAAGAATTACCTGCTGCATTTGACTTATATATCTAACACCATATATAAAAGCGTGATGAGAATTTGCTATAGCATTTAGCACATCCATTTTTTTTTTTTCAATCAACACTATCAACACATGTACATTCAAGCATACCACGACCATCCAGATTTCAATGTACAAGGATGCACGAAAAATGTCAACGCATCAGTGTGCACATCAACCAACCAATGTTTAGGAATTAACCAACGCATTCACAACATAACACATTGCAGATATTGCCACATTATTCAAACGACCTTCGCAACTAATGTATGCAGAGAGTAGTACATTCAACACTGCACTTTACAAGGGTTTTAAACCAAGGCACATATATAACTTCAATGCACAAGAATGTTGGAGATTGTTCAATGCTGAGCTTGGTATGGCGGAAATGTGTGCATATAAACCAACTATCTTCCATCACATGAACCATATAACTCACGCTCCATATATACCAAAGATTCAATGCACAAGTGTTTTAACTCTCTGGACAAAGAATTGTATGTATTTAACAATGCACTAGAAATAAACCTGGAGAGAGTATACACGACTGACTGTCACCTCAAACGAGAAACATAGAATAAAGAGTTTTATGTCTTCTACACCTTGCAATGACTCACTGTAGTTCAAACTTGTATTCCCATCGAAGCATGAAAACTCCCATCGTGTCCGATATCACTTTCCATGGATCTAAAGTACTCATCAGTACAATACGTCTCTCGAAGATGGATGCGGTGCATTTTTTTTAAAGCGTCTAAGATTCAGTCGCATTGATCAATGATATTGCCGCTACTCCTCACCGTGCGACATATTTTGAGATGGCCCTGTAACCAACTGCCGGAATAACGCGAAGTACCCTTTGTGTGCTTTGGAAACCGATATGAGGAGAGCACCCAGGAGTGGGCAGAGTGGAAGGCGCATGCAGCTAGGGCACAAGAATGAAGTGGGTGCAGATGGAATAAACAACGATGTTAGGCGGAGATACCAGAATGACATGAACCTGCTTTAGTACCACCTTTGGACTTCACCCAAATTGAGAGATAAGAGTTGAAATGCTGGAATAAACCCCTCTTATCAATAAACCGAGTGACAAGACTCTCCGCATGAGTAAATTCAAAACGGTGAGGCTTTCATAAGATAATAGGGAGAGTTTTACGTTAGGTACTACGTGGGTCACAAGGGAAAATTCGACCACGAGTTTCTCGAATTTAAATTTCATCCCGACGGCAAGCTCCGCTATGCAAACAATTCGAACTACAAGAACGACACCATGATCCGCAAAGAGGTTTTCCTTCCTTAGGCTGTTCTCAGGGAATGCCGACGGATAATTGCAGAAAGCGAGATAATGAAGGAGGACGATAACAACTGGCCTGAGTCGGATAGGGTTGGCGTCAGGAGCTGGAAATAGTTATGGACACACAATTATGCCACCAATTAAATGTCAGTATTCCGTTTTATCAATTGAATGATCATGCAGCGCTGGAAGGACCAGGTCAGGGAGGTGTCAGTGCTGCAATATGGGCAGAAAATAGGAGTTACAAGAGAATCCAGTAGCGTGAAGAAGGCAGCGTATGGAGGCCCAACAGTGTAAATTCATAGTCTTGTCAGGGAATAATGGTAAATTGCAGCGCTATTATACCAATGCGCAGACTTTGACAGGCTACAGGTAGGAATACAATGCCTAGTTGCAGATTTGATGGGCTCAACTAATAAAATAAATGGTCAGGTAATGAAGACTAGGCCAGCACTATTCAAGGCAACTCAGATCAGTTGCTCAGGGAAAACAGGCCACACATCATGGCTCTGATACCATGTTAAACAGACATGGTGAGGGAAAACAATTAGGAAAGATAAAGCATGCGATACATTTTTATTAACAATCTGATATACATTTATAGTACATTTGGTGACCGTTGGGATTCACATCCCAAGGTCTCTTGGACTGCTTTGTCCATTCGGCTTCCACGCTAACCCTTTAGGATTAGGTGTCCAACATACCTCTCGATGCATAGTAAAAGTTTTAACTATTTCTTCTAAAAATAACTTGGAAAATCATGGGCTAACAGAAATCCAAGTGTAATTTTAGATATGAATATTTGAATTTTGAATTAAATTACCAAGATTATTTATGGTTATCCAAAGAATTACGAGAAGGTAAAACTACTAAATGAGGATTTACCTATCAAATAGTTAAGGGAAAGTTACTCCTGACCCTATAGATAAATATCTTAGTTGGGAAAAGAGACTCAAGGGTAGAGGGGGAACCCGAGGCAATCAAGAAATAAGAGAATATAACTTATTACCTCAGACAAGATATTTTTAAGGTAGTGTAGAACACTACCATAGAGAAATTCTTGAGTTGGTTGTGACTAGTTGAATTTCTGTACAGACCTATAGTTCTATGAGACTTCTGAGCAAGAAATTCCTGAGCTAGTTGGTGTCAAGTAGGATTTTTGTGTATATCTATGTGGTATATGTCCAAAAAATAATGTTCCGAAGGGAAAATGGCTCAGGGTGAGCTCTGGTGGAATACTGTTCTCGATGGTTGGGAGGAGAATTATGCCTTCCCTAGTGATTTCTTGTGGCCACCTGTTAATCTTGAACATATAAGTAATTATGTGTGAATTCAGGTTGATATATCCTGCAAGTTATGTTTCTTTTGTTAATGTCACTTATGAAATGGTTTCTGTAGTTTATTCATGTAAATTATTTTTGTAAGCTACTTTTATGAATTTGAGGTTTCCCTAAAATAAGAAGAGATAAGCATTTGTGTATTTCTGGTTATTTCTTTTGTAGTTATGGTTATTCTAAGAATGGAATTGTAAATTATTTGGTAATTTATTGCTAATGGTTTACAAAGAAATGTTACTTTCTTAAGGCTTGAAAGAATGTACATTGATAACAATATAAGGAATAAACATGAAATTGTGTTAGGAGTTTTGTTCTAGATAAGGGTATTAATTTCTTACCATACCGTAGACTAGAAGACCAAATTAGTCCCTTGGCGAGCTGGATGGCCCAAAAACCAAGGTCAACTCTAGTCTAGAAACAAGCTTTTAAGGAACAAGACAGAAGTGGACAAGGTCCATCCTTGAAATTCCAGAGAAGTCATTAACATGAACTAAAAAAAGTAACCAACATAAGAATAGTTTCCAGATATACACATTTATACCAAAAACAAATAGTGAGTCAAAACTAATATAGTAATAGTATACATTTAACATATCCATCTAATAATGTCAGTTATATTAGAAACTGGAACACACTGAAACTCTATGTGAATTCATTTCTAAAAAAATTGTTGTTTCCATATTTGTAAAATATGGAATTTGTGTACAAAGGAAGGTATTTTCTTGTAACCCTAAGAGGTAGGATTTATATAAAGTGAAACGCATATACAAATATAATTGTATGTGGTGCAACATCCATTTCAAATAATAAGAAAAAGAAAGGCTATGAATGATGACACCAGTATTGAATAACCACCCAAAAATATACCATGACCGTAATCAAAAGATTCAAAATGATATTCAAATTCATGCAAAACACATTCAAGCAGGAAGCTAATAATTTCCCAAAAAAATATATTTGTAAACAACTTTCTCTGTCATTGAAAGAAACCTTTGTAATTGTAAACAAGCTTTGTGCTCATGAAATGCAGGTTTTCTTAGAACTAAACCATAGTATAATACAAAGTTTAAATAGTGAACAAATAATATTAGACAAACATTAGGTTATAGTAGATAATATGACAAGGAAATTCCCTAGTATAAGGAAGAAGAACTTTGAAGATGTTGTGAGCACATGTCATTAAGAGGAAACTGTGTATTTTTTGAAAGAGAACCCTATTTGCCATCATCACTCACCTGCAAGGGAAAATATAAATCAATGTTACAATTTTATATACTTATAGACCAAATATTACCTATGGTGAAACCCTACGGAATATAGTTCTGAAACCCTTGTCCATTTATAAACAAAACAAAAGCTTTGTTCTAACTTGATTACAGACCAGACCTCTCTAGAAAAACATACCTTTAACAGGGTCGATATTGGCAATTCCTAGCCCATCAAATCCCTTCTCAGATTTGGAGGGTTCACCATACGTACATGTAGAAAACATGAAACTCGAAACCAAATCAAACTTATATTAAGTGATCTCAAAGAATTATGTATATGTTGTACATATAAATGCATATAAGAAACAATTGAATTAGTTCCCGAGAGTTCTTGGACTCCAATAAGTACCCAAACTGGACCAAGGTTAATCCCCAGGATTAGCTATCTAACATTCCCCCCTTAATCCAGGATGTACCAAAGTACAATAAACAGAGCTGAAAATGCAGAAATGCATCTCAGCTAAGAGTTGAATGTCTCTCAAGAAATTGTTTTTAAGGATGAACACAAACCAATATGGGAGAACTCTAAGTCTCAACGAACACCAAAACTGGAACCTTCATAGTGGTTCTTAGAGAAACAAAAAATGTGTTTTAAGGTGACCACAAACTTTGAAACTATCACAACAGTTTGTTGAACAATTTTGAATATGGAAGTGCTCAATAAACTCAATAAACTCAACTATGACTGAGACCCGCTTGACATCTCAAACTTGAACCAGTAGTAGACCATCAACTATTTCACCCTTTGCCAAATACAGTGTGAGAAGTATTCTTATCATTGCAAGGTTGGTCATCACTCTCGAACATATTCTTTGATATGACTTGAAAATATTCTTGGTTGTTTTTGTCCAATCCGAAGAAGAAATCCATCCAAAATTTATCTTCTCTCTTGCAATAGTTGTCTTCATGGAACATTTGTTTGTGTGATGATTTTGCTTTCCACAATTCTCACATGGGTGAAGATAAAGACATTGATCCTTCACATGTCCAACTCTATTACACTATTGTTATCTATCAACTTGTTATGGAACAACATCATCTAAAAATCCAACACTTTGGAATTGCATTGATTTAACAAAATTTGGGATATGAAAAGATACATCCAAAATATCCTCATTGTAACCAAAACTAATTCTCTATTTATTTTGTGTAATATCTTCCTATGGTTTTATAAAAAAATTGGCGATGACAAGCTTCACATTTGTATGCAAATGACTCTCGCATATATTTTCATGAACATGACTTTCCGCTGCACCCAAATTCTCTCTTGAAATCATTTCATTAATCTAATCATTCTCTGGCTGATGAGCCTCAAACAAACTATTATTCTAAACAAGAACAGGTTCAAAATTCTTCTCTTGTGATTCATGTAATCCATCTCATTAAAACTAAGACTCTAGCTCCAAAAATTCAATTTTTCTTTTAACATTTTTCAAACATGATTAGATGTCAGAAAGTGTGTCCTTTCTAACTTGGACATTGTTAAGAACAATAGATGACATTAAACTCTATAATAATTGTAACAAATCATCAAGTTTGGCCATTTTCTCTAACAATCAACTTTGACCAAAAAAATGGGTGTTGGCTACCACCAAAAATGCACCCAATACAAAATAATTGATTATGATTTAACTGGATGTCAGGTTTAACCTAAAATGCACCCATTTATAACATAATTTGAAAAAAAGATTATCACATTGCTACAAACAAAATGTCATCTTCTTATGTCACCTTCCATAAAAAATATCTTTCCAAACTCTCTACAAAGATTTGAACTGGGGGCCTTTAATAGATCAAATAACTATATAAAGTTCACTAACCGCAATACCCTCTTATTTTTTATTTTTTTATAATCATAAGTTAATGAAATCAAACTTCAATCCAAAAACTTATGTTACTTCTTATCGCTACCTTGGCAACAGTCAAATTTTCGGTTTGAGAAGAATATCTTCGATTAATTCATTCGGTAGGAGATAGTTGAATGATCAAAACCACATAATAAAGTACAAGTGCAAATTAACTTACGAACAGAAACCCCCGTATTCAATAAGCGGTCTAGAAATTAGTGCATTTTCTTGCACATTCCAGCACAGCACAAAACGTTTGTTCCAAGAAATATCATAATTGTAAAATCCATCTATCGGATTGAAATGTTCCCATAGTGAACTCTCGTGTCTTTAAATATTCTTTAGTTAGTCGTTGACCTTGCTAATCATTTTTTTCCTAGAAATCACTAGTGCACAGAACATGAATTCTGAAATTTATTTGATGTTTGTTTTGAAGCTCTGCAGTTCAAAATTTGAGATGAGATTGATTCTCTACTACAAAAATCGACTTTTTTATTCCAAAGCAGGAAGCTGGTATATCCTCTTACGAGAAAATCATTTTTTTTAACGCCAGATCTCATGGCTATTTTCAGAGATCAGCTCCACGAGATAATGGAGGTATCTCAGTCATAAAGTCTGCCTGGTTCATGGTGATATCGAGCTTCCAGGCTACTTAATCACTCTTATTTTTTTAAGATAATATCTCTAATCGTCGATTAAACTGTTTCAAAACAGACTCTACAGGCCGCAACAAATAGAAGTCTTATTCTGATGTTAGAAAAACAAACATCAACGCTTCCCATGCTTCCTCACAAATTCATGAAAGAAATATCAAGCAACAGAGTCCACGCTTCAATCGGTAAAGAAATATCAAGCAACAGAGTCCACGCTTCAATCGGTGCTTCAAATCTAACAGATGGCTGTGTGAATTCCCACAAACATTTTGTGTAACACTAATACTACCTTCGTGTATTCATAAAACACTTGAGATTCAAAATATTTTGGAGTTACTCTTGCAAAGTCATTAGTTTACTTGCGTAAATTTCACCCAACACTTCTTTCAAACATATCAGAAAACCCATTCCAGGCACCAATTGAACTTTGGCGTAGATCTCGTTCTCTTGAAGTTGAGATCCCCACATTGGCCTCTATGTCGGTGAACCTCAGTTCATCGCTTATGAATGTACGTGAAAAAATAGTGGTGATGTTTGCGATCGTTTCTTCCAGTTTTTCCTTCAAACAGGCTAATGTCTTAGTGCATGTCACTGTGTATGAACTTCCCCATCTATATACGGCTTTGCCAAACACGCCACTATTTGGAGAATGCTCCTCAACGAACTTATCCCTGCGTCGGTTGCTTCAATGAAAATGGAGCACTTATCAAAACAAAGAGCTGCTTCTGTTCTATGGAAAATAACTCCTGTAATTCTTCAAATTATGGAGCTATGTCACCTTTCATTTAAAGTATCCCTAGCAATATATGCAATTCAGTGTAAAGAAAAATAATGTACAATGTTCGTTACAAATCTCAATCGTATAAATATCAGGCCCACGAAAGAGCTCAAAGCTTTACTTTTACAGCAGGCTAAGATAACTATGACAATGTCTATGGTAAATGTGAAATAGTGCTAAAAAATTGGGTTTGCAGGAAAAGACAACTTTTCCTTCATTCATAGTCAAATTATAGCGGTACTAGCTACATGTTATGGTTCAGATTCACCAATTTCTCCAATACCTCCACTGTATGAAACATCTTCCACTCAGATCTATGACTAAAACCAACTAACACTATCAAAACAGTTTTTGAACTCTTGCTCAAACATTTTTACAATGCTGTACCATTTAGTCAAATCTTCTTCATACATAAGTGATCTTAGTAACCTCCCAATTTACATGGGCACTGCTTACAATTTAAAAAATATACAGTTATCACCACCTTCTACACTCATATCCACTAAATACATACCTCATATGATTTCTTCTCCAACAAAAACAACTAGTGCAAGCTTGCCTTGCATGGAGACTCTGTGATGTCAAGGATTACCTCTGAATTGATGTCGATCCATGTAAATACTTTTATATAAATTCCTCCTTCAACAAATTGTGTTGGCCCAAAGGTGACCTCCTTCCATGCAGGCTCGGGCTTAATTGCAAAAGCATGTTAACCATGTTTTCATTCAACATGGCCTCTCACCTGCTTTAATACCACTATAAAACACATGAAACTGGAAACCAAATCAAACTTATATTAATTGATTTTAGAGAATTATGTACATATTGTATATATAAATATATATAGGAAACAATTGAATTAATTCAATTCCCATGATTTCTTAGACTCCAATAACTACCCAAACTAACCCAAGGTTAATCCCAAGAATTAGCTTTCTAAAAGCAATCTACAAGCAGATTGCAGGTGCAAATAATCTTGGTAAATAACGAAACAAGCCTAAAAGGAAATACAAAGAATAAAAAAAGGAATTTATTAGGATGTTTATTACTTCAAGGAAGTTTCAAACAAAGTTAGCCTCAGATCTCTCGGTGGAAGAAATTACTAGTATGCGAGTGAATAATTAAACAGCCACTGCCAGGACATTATTTTTGTTATGAGAGGTTCAAAGGCCCCATGGAGTAAAAGCATAATGGGAATGATACTCAGGTTATTGCAGGCCAGGGAGGCATAGTTACTCAAACAACTCCTTACAATTGTAGTAATAGGTTTCAAACCTAATCGACCAGAACTATTGATTTTTCTGTTGCCAATCCCAAGATGGGACACCTTCCATTTGATAGTGGATTAGAACACTTCCAAAACCATCGAATGATTCATGTAATGTAACCATAGTTTTTTTTAAAGATTCACCACAATATCGATAATGAACAGTATAATTTGTTGTAGGTAAGCAACATGAGAAGATTTATTATAATTCCACTATGCTGGAACTCATTATTTGTGTGGGGTATAAATTATTGGGCTAACCTTCTTTAATTAACATAAAAAAAATTTAAAATTGTTAGTAAGACTGACTTTGATTTTATTTTTTTTAAATGTTGGGAAAGAGTTGTTACATATATATATGGTGTTGAGAAGCTCTAATGAATAAAAAGATTTTAAGAATTATAAAATGAATAGGTGAAGCAAAAACAATAATATATAAAAAAATAATTATATATATAATATAATATATATATATAATATATATATATATATAATATTATAATTTTTTAATTAAATATTTTTTATTGGTAACAATATATTTTAGAATATTATTAGTGATAATAAATTATACATCTTTTCATACTTATAATAAATTAGAAGAATTATAATAAAAGTACTTATAATTAGAAGAAAATATGTTATGTTTATGGTTTTTCACGGTTAGTCTATATGTTAGATTTTGAGAGGCTTTGCCTAGAATTTGAGAGGAATTTGTTGGAATTAGAAGTTTGAGTTGTGAATTTCACATTTCAAGCTCACCAAGATTTTTGATAGTTGTTGAATTCATATATGGTCTTAAAAACTAGTTTAAACTACAAAAATGAAGATTTGACAAAACTAATTCCCCTAAGTCAAAATCTCCAAAAAAAAAATATCAATATTTAAACAACCCCGCAAAGAATTTGATAATTTCTCTATTTTACTTAATTATGTAATAAGTTATATTATTCAACAAATTTATATAACTCTATTTGGATGTTAGTTATCATCATTATCAATTCTAAATTTATAGAAGGTTAAAAATAATCTAATTAATTATAGAAGTGATACATTAAATTTTAAAATTTAATTATATTTATTTTAAAAAATGGAGTTTAGTTATAATTTCTAATGAAAATATCATTTAAATTAAGAACAAAATTGATTTAAAAAAATTGATTGAATAAATATAACACATGTTTTCCGTATATCTTCAATTCATGTTGTTATGAATTTATTAAAAATATCTAGCATAAGTACTTTATAAATGTTAAATTGTATTTTGTATTTAACAAATATATCTCACTAATATCTTTTTTTTTGGTGGGTAAAGGGGATTGAACCAGTGACCTATTGCAAGGAGTGCCTTAACAGTGCACCCATTCACTGTCAATCCAAAGCCCCGTGGGCAGTCTCACTAATATCTATTCAAACTAATTACATCTTAAAAAAAAAAAGTGTTTTATCTATTTTTATTTTAATTTTCATCGCCCTTATTCCTATTTTCTATTAAGTATTGATTTATTATTTAGATGTCTAATTTATACTTCAAAATTTCTCAAATTATGGAATATTTATGCTTTGATTTTACATGTTAAGTTCAACATTTTGAGTGAAGGAGTACTATTAGCCCCTATAAGATTTCTAACAACCATCGATGTATGATTCATGACATCTCCTTATTTATGGTAGTGATTTTAAGGATTCAGAAAACTTTAGGCATTGTTAACACTAGCTTCCAACTGTGATAATGCAATTGTAATGATTCTGGATATCTATGCTTAAGAATCACATTGTCCACTCCCAAATCATCCTCACTTAATTTGGGTTGACTACATGGTTTTGTAAATATAAATGGGTTGTTTGATTCAACAAAATGCTAACATTATTAGTGTCATGCAGCTCCCCAAAGCCAATATGTCATTTCATCCTTCTTAGCTTTTTAGGATTGTATAGGGCAATTTTCATGTTCATCTTCAGATATTCCTATGTAGTTTAATCTTATCATGGCATTCGACTTAAATTTTCTTCATTCTTCAATATTTATATTTATATTTTCTCAAAAATATTTATAATGGCATATTTCTCAAATGAATATTTAAGAGCTATCAATATTTAGATAACATCAGATGTCAAAATATGCAAAACATAGACCGGGGAGTGGAGATAAAACTCTCAAGGTAAACACATGTTAAGAAAATTCACTAATATTCAAACAAATTTTAGTTCAAGGGTTAAATTACCATTTAAAGGTAAGACACATTGCAAAATACAAACTCTAAAGCATTGAAACATAAATAAACACTTTAAAAGACTATTTGTTTGTATTAAAAATATACACACATATAGTTGAATATAAGAAATTAACAACAAAAAATTGAAATCCGCACTTTCAAATTACATCTCTATCCATAAAAAAACAAAAATTACAATAAATAAAAAGCACAACAATCAAAATCACTCTGATGCATAAGATCCTAACCCTATTCTTGTTTCCTACCCAAAAAAAGCTCCAAAATTACACCAATAAACCACCTATAGACATCAAAATAGGAAATTCTATCTCAACTCTACTCTCTACTCTCCCACACAAAAAGGCACCATCTTTGCATTATTTGTTTTGTCAAGTTTAAATATCCCTAAATAAATTAATAAACATAAATACATGTACACCACTCTTTACATATTATGCCTTAATTAAATACCTAGAAGTTAATAACGTTCCTAAATAAATAAAGCTAAAGCTCTTGAAACTAGTGCTATTTCTAAAATTAAGAAAATAAATAAATAAATAAAAATAAATCAGCATTCTTATAATTAAAAGAAAATAATTACAAAATTTAAAACTATGTAATAATAGTATTACAGATGCATATATCTATCCAGTTGGCAACTTTAAATGAGGACATGCACTCACTGTTCCTATCTATACATTTTTAAAGATGTGCCTTTGTGTAATTATTATACATCCTGACAGGAAAATTATACGTCCGGAGAGGAATAGATCCTGTTATTGTTATTATTATACATATGACAGGAAAATTTGTTACACGCATTATTAAAAGAAAACACAACGACAAATAGATACCATTAAACACAATATAAATGTTTTTGATACGATCTTTCAACATAAATGAAATATCTAGAATTTTCTCTGGTTGTCACTAACACACTCTAAAATGAGTGTGTCTCTGCCTTTTCCTTTAAAGAACCAACTCATTACAGGGAAAACACAGTGTGAATGAATCTGTTACTATCAAACACGTTATAGCATAATATGTTACACTTTTTATTTAAAAAAAACATAATGACATGAGTAGATACACTTAAAAGACCATATAAATGATTTTGATACAATCTCTCGACATAGATGAAGTACATAATATTTCAACATGGACTAATTATGCAATATATATTATTTACTTCAGCCAGCACTAGCACTATCTACCAAGAATGAAGATTTATAATTCTTTTCAGAGTAAATTTCAATGGAAATATAATATTATATAAATTATTATTAAAAAAACAATTATATTAAATAAAATATTTTAATACTAATTTTCTATATACACAGGTTGCAGGCAGTCCCTACAATCTCAGTAAGCACTTCAAAATCAAGTTAAAAATTCTGACCGTCAAGCATGCTGCTTCCATTTCAAAGCCTGAAGCATCACACATGTAAAAGGTAAAGGTTTTGTTAAGTGTCAATGGGTTCGTTTTATGTTTTCCTTTAAATAAGACTCTTGGAACGGTAAGCTTGATTTTGATTGCAGCAGAATAAAAGGTGATACAGAAATGAGGAAGAACTGAGGCTTATATCTTGATGTCTCTCAGACCGTCGACAAGCACGCCCTTCTCCAACATCACCATATGGGTCAAAAATTTCAGAACCTAGCAACGCCTTTCTCGCGTCGACATCTTTGGCGGAAGCAACGCAGGCTCTCTTCAAACACCCATAGATCCGTTTGGCCGAATCAGAGCAAGCACTGCTCAAACCGACGCCTCTATAGACCCGTTTGGCAAAGCAGGCCCTGTTCAAGCACACAGGTCCTCCATCAACCCATTTGGTGAAAGCGGAGCAGGCACTGCTCAAACACCCAGGTCCTCCATAGACCTGTTTGGCAGAAGCGGGGCAGGCATTGTTCAAATTCCCGGATCGTCCACAGACTTGTTTGGCGGAAGGGGAGGAGGCACTCTTTAAACACCCGGGTCCTATATAGACCGGTTTGTCAGAAGTGGAGCAGGCACTATTCAAACACCCGGGTCCTCCATCGACACAATTTGCGGAAACGGGGCCGACGCGAATCAAACACCCCGGTCCTCGCCGAAACAGAGGAGAAGTGATTCAAACAGCCCAGTCCTCGGTACACCTGGGTCTGGGGGAGGCAGATCATGAACTAATCAAACACCCGGGTCCTCCATAGAGCTGTTTGGTGGAAGCAGAGCAGGCACTATTCAAACACCTTTGTCCACGACAGACCCATTTGGGGCAATCACAGCACACTCTATTGAAACACCCTCGTCCTCCATAGAGCCAATTGGCAGAATCGAATGAGGCACTACTCAAACATCCTCGTCCTCAAAAAACAACAAAAGCCCAGGAGGAATGTGATAGAAAAATTGGATAAAAACTTAAGAAACTGGTTGATATTTCTACAAAGACAACGAAGATCAAAGGTCCACAAATGCCCCACCCAACAAGGAAGGTTTCATTATTGCAGGATATCAGTCAGAAACACTAGCTCCGACTCTAGTCCAGAGAATTGCCAGAGGTAAATTTGCAGGTGGATACCCCACACTTGAATGAGCATCCAGTGTTCATTGAATTTTATGAAAATGATGCCACAAATATGTTTTTGCGCAGTGTTTTTATGAATCGACTTCACAGAAATAAGAACGACATCTCCCACCAAGTTTTTCAAAGGGATCCCTTATAATTTTCCTGGATGGAAACCCAGATGTCTCATCAAATGCATAATAAAGCCCTCACTGGATCAACGTAAAATATTCAATAAAAACCATTATAGCCGAGTTGAAAATTTCTAAATTTCTTAACTTTCTCCAATTTGCATTCTTTGCATAAAACCCCAAACTGTTTATTGTAAACGAAAACATATGGTTTAATCCTCCTTCCACCATAGGTTGGATGAGCTTCTCAACTTCTCCAATTTGCATTCTTTGCATAAAACCCGAAACCGTTTATTGTAAAGGAAAAAATATGGTTTAAACCTCCTTCCACCATAGCTTGGATGAGCTTCTCAACTTCTCCAATTTGCATTCTTTGCATAAAACCCCAAACGGTTTATTGCAAACGAAAACATATGGTTTAAAGCCAACTTCAATCATTCTACCAAATATATTCAAGGCTTCTTTCCGTTGACCCAATTTTGAATACACGTCGATCAGCATTGTATATGTGACCTCACCAGGATCATGTTATTACGTCACCATCTCATCAATCAACCTCTCAACGTCTGCAATCATCCTCTTTTTTGAGGTACCTGTCCAACAATGTGCTATATACCACAAAATTTGGCATGCATCCCCTTTCCACCATTGATCCAAAAAACCTCTCGGATTCTTGCAATTTACCACATTCAATATACTCACTCATCAAAATTGCGTACAATGGCACCATTGGGGCTTATATTCCTCTCTCGCATCTTCTCCAAATACTCTAAGCCCTCCTTCGTTCTTGCAGAACCCATCGATCACAGAATTATACTACATGAGAGTTGGTTCAAAATACTCGAGAATGAAGGAAAAATAAATCATTTGCCTTCTAAATCTCTCCTACCTCGAAAAATATCTTAATCAAATAAAATAAAATTGGCTCTTTGAAGATCAAACCCCATCTCCTCATATCCAAGTATAGCTCCATGGCCAGTTGCACTATATAAAAACCCTCAATAGTAGCACCATATGAAGGAGGATCAACCCCATGGCATTTCTCTAACATACCCCTTCATACTTATTGATCCTAAAATGGGCCTTCATTAAATGATTAAAATTCTTTGTACATGGCATCAACTCAATCCCATAGACGGATTTCATCATATCGAACAAGGATTCCATGTCTAGCTTCTCAAATGAGTACACAAAACTACTTTATATGCGATGAGATTTGATATAACATCAACTTGCTTGATAAATTTATAAAGAGAAAAAACATTACCATGCTAACTTGCTCGATGTAGGTTTCCAACAAAGGGGTTGCAAATGAAGAGGGTGGAGTGGAAATTAGAGTCCACGGCATGCCTCCCACCGAGAGTGGCCTTGTCGAGCTTTGCAACCCCACAATTTCTAGATGTAATTGTGGAGGCTCAAGCAGCCACCCACCAAGGCATTGATGGGCTCTGAGTGCTTTGAGTTTTCTTTTCTCATGGCCTCCCTCCAAGGAATAATCATGGTTTCGCTCATGGCCTCCCTCCAAGCATAATCGTGGTTACATTGCAGAGCGTTTAGGGGTGGCTTAATGTGAAGCTTCATCTTGCAGCAATGCCTCTCGACTAATGCATCCAAGGCCTCTCCAACGTTACTACCTTCCACATGCCCCACGTCCATGTTGTCGCAAATAATGGTGATGATGGCTTGCCCTACCTTGTGCATATGGGTGAAGAAGGAATGGCTAGTCAAAGCTCTAATCAACCTCATGTATGCCCCCATGGCCCCTCTTCTTTCTCTCCTCTAATGTGAGTTAGAGGAGAGAAGAGAAACCTCAAAACACTTTGCTCAAAACCCTAAACACTAGGCCACTCAGACCTAAGGACTTGGTATCTTGAACAACAAGATTAAGTCAACGCCATTGAAAAGGGCCTACAATTTAAATTAAATTTTTAATTTAAAATAATTAAAATAAATAGTTGGGAGGAAGTGACATGATAATTTTGTCTTGGGAAGGATATCATACAACTAAACAACAATATAATTCCAACGTTACTACCTTCCACATGTCCCACGTCCATGTTGTCGCAAATAATGGTGATGATGGCTTGCCCTACCTTGCGCATATGGGTGAAGAAGGAATGGCTAGTCAAAGCTCTAATAAACCTCATGTATGCCCCCATGGTCGCTCTTCTTTCTCTCCTCTAATGTGAGCTAGAGGAGAGAAGAGAAACCTCGAAACACTCTGCTCAAAACCCTAAACACTAGGCCACTCAGACCTGAGGACTTGGTATCTTGAACAACAAGATTAAGTCAATGCCATTGAAAAGGGCCTACAATTCAAATTAAATTTTTAATTTAAAATAATTAAAATAAATAGTTGAGAGGAAGTGACATGATAATTTTGTCTTGGGCAGGATATCATACAACTAAACAACAATATAATTCCTAGAGGCCTAGCCCCTTTAGAAAGACTTTTACTCAAACGATGTAGTTGTCAAGCCCTGACTTTTACCAAGTTATGGAGAGATGGAGAACTATAATTTAGGGACAGAGGATAATCCTAAAGCAGACAATGTCTCTAATTCTTTAAAAGGAGAACAAAAACAACACTATGCAGAGTTGTTGACAAAATATTCAAATGTGTTTTCCTAGAGGTATGAGGATCTGAAGGTTTTTGATAAGATTGTCATTCAACACACCATTCCACTTAAAGAAAATGTGAAGCCCTTCAAGCAGAAATTGAGAAGAATCATCCCAAAGCTACTGCCACTAATTGAAAAAGAGGTTAAAAGATTGTTTGTTAATTCTTGACTGGCAAAACTATAAATTAAAGTTTCAAATCTAGTAACATAAAACACAATATCTGAAAGGTTTCTTTTAGACTTAAATCCAGATAGAGTATGCTCAAATTTGATATCAAAATGTATAGCATTGACATATTCAACCTTTTCATGTAATGAGCACAACCTCCCTAAATGAACAATACTTGATTTTTTTGGATATCTTCTTCTTCTTTTGAACAACCTCTCTAGATTTGATGAAATTTGTGGTGGATTAGGATCTGGGCTCCTCTGTGTGTAGACTCCCTAATAAGCTAGAACTTCCCCAACAGAATCACCTTAAATTTCAGAATGGAGTCGTCAGAGCAAAATCTTGCAACCAAAACAAATTTTTCAAATCCTTGTTTGCTCTCAGAGATCCAATTTAAGCAATTAAATCATTAGGGGGGAATACATGCTTCATTCCTCGTCACTTTATCACCCAGAGAAAACCCTGGCTATGAAAAAACTCTAACGAATCCTCTAATCACTTTGGGATTGACATTGGCCCTTCAATCCGGAGGGGGATCTCTCCTCAAACTCAACTACCCTAGGTCACAACAGTAGCAAGCTTGTTTAAACTATGGCTAGGTTAATGTAAAGTTGTTGATGTTGGTTGGAATCTGGAGAAAAAGTTAGACCATTGGGTGATGGAGCCTACTTTGGATTAATTTAAGATGACACTAAAACATCCAGTAAAGGCAAGGTAGCTAAGAAAATCTGAACCAATGATTTGTTCTGATGAAAGGCAAAATATAAGAAAAACAGTCCACTAAGAAGGAGCATCAAACAGATGAATTCCAACACCAACTTTATAAAGAAAGTGCAAACGATTAAATCTATAAAAAGAGCATCACAATGAATGAATTATGTTTATTATCTCTCTTTTAACCTATAAAAGATGACACATTATGGCAAGAAGAAGCACATTAAACTAGAGAAAACATATTCATAATATTTATGTTAAAATTGGCAACTAGGGCCAAACTCCATGTGGGTCATCTTATTTATGGCAGGTGATATTTTTCTTGGAACCCTCTCATCAAGAGGTGTAGGATTGATCTAGAGATCGTCTGATTCCAATAAGTATTCATGGAGTTATGAATTTATTTTTGTTATAAGACAATTCGTTAAGGTTGGCCAGCAACCAAATAAACCCCACATGTGTTCAATGTTTTAGTATAAATAGAGGTGGCCTTCAAGTCATTTAAACACACACTTGGGATCTCTTCCTCTCTCTACTTGTCTTTGGGTTTTAGTAGGAGGAGAGATCCTAAGGGATAATGTTGCCATGATCCAAAGGGTAGAAAACAGAAACTATCGGAAAAGCCAGAACTGTCGGAACTGCCGGAAAAGCCAAAATTGCCGAAAAGGACGGAACTGTCAAAAAAGTCGGAAAAGTCGAAACTGCCAGAAAAGCTAGAAAAGCTGGAAGTATTGGAAAAGTCGGAACTACCAAAAAAGTCGAAACTGTCGAAACTACCAGAAACGCCAGAACTGCCAAAAAAACTGGAAACGCCAGAAAAGTCGAAAAAATTCGAAAAAGCCGAAAAAGCCAGAAAAGCCGAAAAAGCTGGAGCTGTCGAGAAACCTTGAAAAGCTAGAAAATTTGGAAAAGTCGGAACTACCAGAAAGGTTGGAACTACCGGAACTATTGGAATAGCCAGAATTGCCAGAACAACTCGAACTGCCGGAAAAGCCGAAAAAGCCAGAAAAGTGGGAACGATCGGAACTGCAGGAACTGTCGAGAACTGCTGGAACAGCTGGAGAATCTGTGTCTAAAGGAGAGAGACATGCAAGGGATAGCTAAGTAACTTTGGGATAGTTGTATGATACTTAGCAGCAAATACACCAAGCATGCAATGTTATAGCTAGCATCAAGGGATAACTAGCATGCAACAACAAGCATGCTAGGGACAACAAGAAAGCAAGGTGCAGCCAACACGTAGGTCAAGATGGCGACATGGTGCAACAATGGCACATAATGCAATACAGTGATGGGTACAGTCATGATTAATGAAGCGTGATGAGATGCACCATAGTGATGATGGGTGCATCATGGTACAGCACGGTGAGGTGCAACATGATGATGGAATGTAGCACAACGATAGGTGAAGGAGTCACCTTGGAGAATCAGTTGAAGTAGCATGTCTTCAACTTATCTCATGTATCATATTCTTAGAGATGATCTATGCTCTTATCTAGATAAGTCAAAATTTTTCACTTCTGTTGTAAACGTACTATCTCTCTCTCTCCCTCTACTGAACTATTGAACAACATATAAGAAGAATTGATCAAGGGTTTCCCCGCATTGGGGTTTGTCCCTGGCTAGCACCACATCTTGTGTCCTCTTGTCTTGGCTTGTCTTCTACGATTTATATTTATGTTCCATCTGCAGTTTACTTTAATGCTGATGTGCTTGCTAATTTGGAAAAGATATAACAGTAAGCCAAAGCCATAGATTCCAAATTACGATGGTAGCTTATCCACAGAAGTACTGTTGGAGTGGATTAGCGAATTGGACAAATATTTTGAATGTGAGAAGGTCAGCAAAGATCAGGGAATTAGATTTGTTGTAACCAAGCTGAAGGGACATGTGGCCTTGTGGTGGGACAGTGTCCAAGCAGAAAGAAGGTAGATGAATAAGTTTCCAATTAAGAAATGGCCAAGAATGGTAGCCAAGATGAAGGGCAGATTTTTGCCCAAAGATTACCAAATTGCCTTGCATCAACAAGTGCAGAATTTGAAGCAGAGAGGAATGACGATGAAAGAATATACTGAAGAATTCTACTAGGTGAATTTGAGAGCTGGTAATACGGAAGACACCCTGGAAAAAATAGCAAGGCATGTGAATGGCCTAAGGTTGGAGATATTGGATAAGATAAGTATCCTCTCTCCAAAGAACGTAGAAGAAGCATACTAAAGTGCCATAAAGGCAGAAGAGAAGATCACAAGAAAACAGAATGCCAGGAGAGGACGAGGAACTGGCAGGGGAAAAGGACAATCCTATGGCAGAGGACAAACTGCCAACAATAGTGAAGAGGGCAGCAGTTCTAAGACTTCAGGGACAACAGAAAAAGGAGACAACAGTAGAGGAGGAAGGCCATACCAGAGAGGAAGGGAAAATGGCAGAGGTAGAGGAGTTGCCTACCAATGCTACAAGTGCCATAAGTGGGGGCACAGGTCTTTTGAGTGCCCTGAAGGAGAACACGCTGGTCCAAGAGGAGCATATGTTGCATGGCCCAAGGAGGCAGATGCACCACCCCAAGAAGTAGAGAGTGCACCAGAAATAGGGGAAGCCTTAATTTTGAATAAAATACTATTGAAGCCAGTGAAGGAGATAGTTGAACAAACTCAAAGGAAGGCATTATTCAGGACAGTTTTTAAGTCGCGTAGAAAATGCTGCAAGCTGATTATTGACAGTGGGAGTACAGATAATCTGCTTGCCACAGAGATGGTTGAGAAGTTGGGTTTGAAGCAGTTGAAACATCCCACTCCCTACAAGGTATCGTGGTTGCAGAAAGTCCATCAGCTATTGGTTGACGAATAACGTGAAGTTGAGTTCCATATTGGCAGGTATAGGGACAAGGTTATTTGCAATATTATGCTGATGGACGTATCTCATATACTACTAGGAAGGCCATGGTAGTATGACCGGAAAGTAGTTCATGATGGAAAGACAAACTATTACAAGTTTGTCAAGGATGGGATTAAAAACACACTTGTGCCCATCAAAGAGGAGGAAGTAACAAAAACTAGCCGGACCAAATTGTTGCTCGTGGGAGGAAAGGAATTTTTGAAACAAATCGAGGATAATGAGATAAAATATATTGTTGTGAGGAGGCAAAAAATAGTGCTGTTACACACCGAAATTGTAGATTTGCCTGAAGAAATTCAGAACATATTGCAAGAGTTCAACGACATTATAGTCGACGACATACTGGACAAATTGCCTCCTAAGAGAAGTATCAGTCATCACATCGACTTTATACCCGGAGCTAGTCTACCAAACAAGGTAGCGTACCAAATGAGTCCTAAGGAAAATGAGAATATTAGGAAACATGTACAGAAATGCTGGAGAAAGGGTTGATAAGGGAAAGTTCAAGTTATTGTGCAGTTCCAACAATTTTAGCTCCAACAAAAGGAGGAGAGTGGCAAATGTGCATGGATTTGAGAGCCATCAATAAGATTACCATCAGGTAAAGGTTCCCATTACCACGAATGGATGACATGATGGACTGTTTGAGCAGGGCAGTGTATTTCTCGAAAATTGATTTCAAGAGCGGATACCACCGGATTTGAATTAGGGAGGGGACAAATAGAAGACATCCTTTAAAATCAATGAAGGCTTATATGAGTGGCTGGTGATGCCATTCGGGTTAAGCAATGCCCTAGTACCTTTATACGGTTAATGAATGAGATGTTAAAAGAATTCATTGGGAAGTTTGTGATTGTATATCTTGATGATATACTATTTTTTAGTAAGACCAAGAGAGAACATCTTCAGCACGTTCAAAGTGTGATGGAGAAGTTACAGCAAAACAAGTTGCTGATAAATCTGAAAATTTGTTCTTTTCATCAAAGAGAATTAGTTTATTTGGGTTTTGGGATTGCAAAAAATGCGTTGAAGATGGACCCAGAGAAAATTGCAGCTATCATTAGCTGACCATCCCTAAAAATTCTATTTGAGGTACGTAGTTTCCACGGGTTGGCAAGTTTTTATCGTAAGTTTATAAGGAATTTTAGTGACATCTGCGCATCTATGTTGGATACTATAAAATAGGCAAGTCAACCTTTTTGTTGGACTGAGGCAGCAGAGAAATGCTTTCAGATGCTGAAAAGGAAGATTACAGAAAGATGAATCCTGATATTGCCAGATTTTAACAAGATTTTCCAGGTTCGCTGCGATGCTAGTGGTACAGCCATTGGGGCCATACTCAGTCAAGAAGACAAACCTGTTGTTTATTTTAGCGAGAAAATTAACGAAAGTAGGCAAAAGTAATCATCTTACGATAAGGAGTTCTATGTTATTGTCCAAGCATTGAAGCATTGGAGACACTATTTGTTGTGGAATGAGTTTCTTTTATTTTCTAATAATTCTGCGTTATAGTACATCATGCAGCAGCATAAGCTAAACCACAAATAT
>APFE030988729.1:102189-118964 GCA_000404065.3 Pinus taeda
CGTTGAATAAAATCCCAATTACATTAAATATTGTATATTATTCATATTTCTATGATATGATATGGTGTGACCTTTGTCATGTTACTTTATAATTATATTAAAGGAATTGACACTTATTTGTATATAAGGTTATGGCTTATACCTAGTGTAAAACCAATTGTGAATATAGATTAAGAAATGATTATTCGATTTTGGAGAGAACTTTTAATGGATTGGGAAATGTTCGTAGTTCTTTATACTCAATTTTTATTAAACAAGTCAACCAACAAAATAAGCATTTTGATCGATTGGGCAACGTTAGTAGCATATTATGCCCAAATCTAAATCTTATTAAACAATTCAACAGCAACAAAAATTACCATTCAATAAAGCATTTAATGCGAAAAAAACATCGAATAACTTCAAGATTGTAGGGCCACACTAAGATACTAATTTATCTACATCTATGACATAGTCTACTGCAAGACACATTTTTTGGCAAAATAAACCAATTTCACACTACAATAATCAATTTACCTCATTCACTCATACCCAATAAATTCAATGGTACATTAGATTACATGTAGCTTTTCTAAGGAAAATGTTCCAATTTTACACACAATACTCAACTGTTTTTCTCTTTTTGTTTTGGACACCACTTTATATACATATACCTGAAACTTATTAATTGAGAGAAAATACAAAATTGAAATATCTCAATATTAGCCCAACTTAAAAAAACATAATTATTTTAATTTAACCATATTTAAACTTAAACTTAATGGAAAAAAACATGGTGACTTCCTATTAAACTCATAATAAGTATGTTCTTATTATATACAATAGTAAAACACATATATATATTTTAAATAAAATATAAATATTTCAAAAAATAATAAAACACAAACTACTGCTAATTCAATAACACAATTTAAAAAACCATATAAATTAAAATTTAAAAATATAAAATTGTATCCAATACCACCGGTTAAAGAAGTATTCATTCTTCATATCATATGCTATTACGTTGAATGTACCACCCAAGCAGGGCAGATTTACGGACACATTTAGCATAATCGTCATAGTGAGGATATAATATCACGGTTTAATGATGGATTACCCGATAACAAAACAATTCATATATACGGCTATGGTCTGTTCAGAAAACAATGGCAACGGAAGATATACACGTCCACGAAATCTTTAGGCATACCTCTATAGATGTAGAAAATAACTCCGCTGTCTCATCTCAATATATATTATTCATTCGATGGCGGCCACCTCTTTCATCGGTGTGCGAGTATCACCATCTTCTTCCAGGTACGTTACTTCTCCCCTTCCCTTTTCATTTTCTTGCTTGAATTTCTGCATTTTCTCCCCTGTAACTGTCTCTTTTCATCTCCATTCGCAGCTTCGTTGATTTATATAGGTTCTATTGTCTATTCTTTGGCTTTATTGTTGTGAAGATCACCGTTATAACTTTGGTATGGGTTAAGCTGGTTCAAATTAATAAGAAAGTTTGCTTTTATTGTTGTAAACAGTTCACAGATGATGATGATTTTGGTCAGGTCTAAGTTGGTTCAAATCCCTCGTTATCCATTAGTTATCAGCTCCGCTTCGGCAAATAAAAGGCTCTATTGTCTCGTTTAAGCTGACAAAGCTCGTGGCTCTAATCTCAATCCATGATTGTTAGGCACTCACGTTCTCACCAGGCACCCTAATTCTTACCACGGTCCGTGAATAGAGCCGAGGTCGCCAAGAGTTTCATCCAGTCTTGGATGCAAGTCCGCTGTTGCAATTTGAACCTCGGTATACCTGATGAGGTTTACGCAGGCCTGACCTTATTAGGTGGATTCCCTCTTTCCTGCTTATGTCAGCTCCCTGCAGCAAGCGCCATGCAGACTCACTGGCTGGAGGACCTGCTTTCAGAAGGCCATGGATGAGTACAAGCTTTCAGCATGGATTGACTGACCAATTCTAATCTGCCACTCAGACTTCTACGGCTAGATTCTTGTTGACCGTAAAGAGAACTTCTATTGACTGCTTCCACTGTCCTCCTAGGATTACCCAGCTATGCTCTCTCAGTCATTCGTATTTTTCTGAGAACGTCGTTAGGCATTGCATTGGCACTTTCACAGTTATCGAGAGGGCAGCAGAGGCTTCTTTTCTCCTCTGCTACTTCATCTATAATGATAAGAAGTTATTTTTCTTTTTATTTCTTACAATAACATTATCACTCATTGCATTGGCGTCGTCACATTGATAATGTTTTTTTTTTTCGTTTTTTTCCCTTTTTAGGATGATTGTTAGACATTGCATTGGGGGTAGCAGAGGCTTTTTCTCTTTTCTCTACTTTCATTAGTTTTGTGTTCTGTTTTTTTTCATTTTTACTTTTTGCTTTTTGTTATTGTTTGAATCGTAATTTTTTTGGTGACTAGAAGAATTGGTAATTAGGCTGGTCTCTACTACCACTATAACTTCTAGTTGAAAGTTGGGCAGGTAAGACGCTTATGGAGCTTTAAACTAGTGACCATTATACAAAGTGTGCCTTAACAATGTTGCACCATTCACTAACACAGAATTTTCTATACCCTATGGGATACTGGTTGTAATTTTGATTCTCATTGACCTACTAATTTTGGGATGGGAAGTTGGAAAAATTTGACTACATAGCAAGCAGATTTTAATAGAGAAATGAGAATTCCATTAATTGAGAGATCTCAACCTCTTCTCAACTAGAAGTGGGTAGTTCTAAATATAGGTAAGACTGCTTGCATGCACCTGTAATCCTATGCAATCGCCTAACATCTTGACACGACACTTCTAATTCTTATATTGGAGTTGCAATCTAGTTGGAAATGTTAAAGGACATGCATCGCATTAAAGGACATCTTCCACTAAAAGATGTAACTTGTCTACAAAAGTAGTTGGTTTTCCTTGTTTTGCGTATGCGCTCTACTTGAGAGGTGTTAGCACCAGATTTTGCTTAATGTGATTGATAAACCCAACAGTTTAACCCTAGAAACATTAAAAGAAAAGGGGACAAAATTGATTTGTTCAATGAAACTCCAGTCCCGTACCTGCATGGATAAAGCACCATGTTCTTTGAGATTATCACTAGCATCAGGCTGAAGTGAGAAGAGTGTTGTTCTTTATGGCAATCAGCTGCTTTTCTTCTCTTTCCACACCCAGGAGGGTGCTGTTTGGATTCCATTTGCGGTTTCTTAAAACACTACTAAGTGGAGCTACAAGTGCAAAGGCATGGTGTTGCCCTTATAATTCATTCAGACCGCCTCTAACGACTCTTTTGGCAGGAGAGGGTGCACTCATTGAAGATTTTTAAGCATGTTTTGAACCATCAAGCAGGGTGCAGCTCCAAGATCTATTCCAGGACTATTTACCGTGGCCTATTAACGCCTGAAAATGCATGTTTTAATTTCTATTTTTCAAGGAATTTCTTCTTTCCTAGCACATCATGAGATCTTTGAATTTTAGTGGCAGTTAGAAGTTGCAGGGAGAGACTTGGAGGCCATGCACCTTCTTCTATCTAGCCTAAGAATTCTTCATCATCCACAGGAAGAACAAGCATATAAAAGGTGTATGGTTGGCTTGATGGAGGTTCTTTTAGAGATGCATTTCACTATGAGGATCCATTTTGGCATGTTTTAGATGTAATTGGAGGCATGGTTACATGGCTTACATTCTCTTTTGTTGTGTTATTAATGGAGATCCTTGTTCCTAGGTTGAACCTAGGGTTTGAGACCATGTGATGGAGGATGTGAGAAAAAGGGAGCTTTAGAAGATGAACACCCGACTTGAGAGCATGCCATGTAGCACTAAGTTACACATGGGTTTTGTCAAAGGCCCACTTAAGTATTTCTTCCTCTTGTTGCAGTTGTCCTTAAATAGGATGTTGCCCTCCAAGCTGCACCTTGAGGGTAGTTCCAAGCCCAATGTATGGAATTGTCACCCTAAAATAGTTGTTGCACCCTCCAGCAAACCCTCATTGCCTTGGCCTCCAAGAACAGTCACTTTGTACTCTAAATGTACCCCTGAAATAGCCCTCAAATGACCTCGCTGTCCAGACTTCTCCTTGTTGTGGCAAGGGCTTGCTTTAGCTGTAGTTAAGGGCTTCTTCTACTTTTCTCTTGCGGCAGATGTGGCCTTTCCTTGCTATGAAATTATGGCCTCCTTTTTGACAACGAATAGGGCCTCTTGACAGTGGATAGATGACCTTAGATTAGGTCTCTCTAGACTGTGTTTTAGGCCTCCTTTAAACAATGGATTAGGGCTCCCTTTGGCTGCGAATTTGAGCTCCCTTTGATTGCATCTAGGGCTGCCTTCTTTGACTGTGGCTAGGTCTGGATCTCCACTCTAGGATTACGGCTATATCCTCCTCTTCATCTGTGGCTAGGTCTCCTTCCTTTAGGACTGCGGCTAGGGCTCTTTCCTCTCTAGACCTCTCTTTCCACCTAAACCCAAGTGAGTGGAGAGAGATCACAAGGGATGAGTGTGCGAAATGACTCTCAAGTCATCTCCTTTTATAGTAAAACGTTGAGCACTTGTGGGGTTTATTTGTTTGCTAGCCAACCTTGACAATATATCCAATAACACAAATAAATTATTATCTCTATGAATAGTTATCAGAATCGGATGATCTTTAGATCAATCCTACACCTCTCGATGAGAGGGATCCAAGAAAAATATCAGTTGCCATAAATAAGATGACCCACATGGAGTTTGGCCCTAGTTGCCAATTTTAACACTCCCTCTTAACTAGGGATAACTCCGTCTGATGATCCATATGTCCGATTATACTATCTCTACCATCAGTGCCTTACATTGCTCTGCTCTACTTTGTTTTGTTGAACCATGAAGAAGAAGAATTGATCGAGAATGTCTCATACCATTCTTTACTGACTCGAAGTCAGTTTCATATGAGGAGACTGTGTCATACCACTCTTACTGACCCGAAGTCAGTTTTATTGATCCTAGATCAATATCACAAGAGAGTGTCTCAAACCACTCATATTGATCCTAGATCAGTTTCATTGATCCTAAATCAATGGAGGTCATCCTAGCATAGGGAGTATGGTAGATACAATGATGCATCCATTGATAGTACTACTATGGTCCCTAACCCGATTTCCCTACTCATTGATCAGATGAGAGGTACTTCCCATGAGTCCCAGATTGCATGGCTAGGATGCCTCAACAGGAGAACGAATCATCATGTCCCACAGTTGCCACGGGAGAAGTAATCATCTTGTCCCATAGGATAACTAATCATCCTATTCCTAAGTCGCCTCGGGGTATCACAGGGAAAGGTTGAGCCATTCGCCCTGTACACAATTCACCCTTAGGGGAGGGTGAATTGCCCTATGGTCATGTGTTGCTCTAGTAAGTACCCCAAGCCCCCGTAAGCTGCCAGAGCTCAATGCATGCAACATGCAGGACCCTTTTAAGAAGGTCTCTCAACGACTCCAAGTCGTTTGGGAAAGTCACAGATTTGACCTTTCCCTCCGGGCTTTGACAAAATCTCTATGACCTGTACATTAGTCTCAATGCGATGGAGCGTCCTCGCTCATCGACATACCATATCCTAGATGAGGTAGTATTTGATGTTTATCTACTGGAGCAATCATCCAATACGGGATTCCTCAACAATCGAATCCCCCCTGGTTGACATAGAAGATCACGGTGGTATCCATCATGTGTACAAACAACTCACTGAAGAGCTTCCACAACCAGGCAACTTCACACGATATCATACTCATAGTTATGTATACGGTCTTAGCGGTGCTTATAGCAATTGACTTCTGCTTCTTGCTCATCCATGATATTGAAGCAAAATCCAAAGAGAACCAGCACTCAGAAGTGCTCTTGCAATGATCCACACTGCCTGCCCAGTCAACATTCGAATAATTATGCAAATTCACATTTCTACCAGTGTATCTCAATTTATGAGAGATTGTGCCCCAAAGATATCTCAGAAGATTCTTGGCACCAATCCAGCGAGGCTCAACCATATATGAGCTCATCATGCTAACTGCAAAACATATGTCCGGAAGAAAGTTCACCAAGAACATCAATGCGAATGAGTTTATGAAACTTAGAGGCATTTCCGAAGTCTGGTCTGGCATCATCACCATATAAATTCTAAAATTTAGGATCCTCGAGGTAGTCACGAGCTTGCAATTTACCATTCCAAATCTAGAATACAACTCCCTCTTACTTCTGCAAATGAGAGGGTCTGCACCTATCAGAAAGAGGTCGTCCTCAGAAGGTGCCAATATAAGAGGTCTGTCATCCACAACCTTCAAGCAAAGGTTTGGACCGCTTCACTCCTAATGAATCTTAGCTTCATCAAACGGCTATCAATCCTCTCATACTATGCCAGAGATGTTTTGTATCAAGCTATAGAGGACTTTCTTCCACCTGCATACTTGAGATTCTCAATCATGAATCTCAAACCCCACGGGTTTTTCCAAACCCGTGGACCTGCTATATGAGGGGAATGGTCCCCTTGTAAGATTTTCCTTCAGTACATCTCAGACATGTACCTTCATGCTCCTTTTGAATTTAGGCATCCCTGTCAACATCTGAGTCACATCGGGTAGCGCCCCATAATAAGTAGACCTCCGGTGCTATAGATGAGATGTGACAACTGACATGGTCCGCAATGGACCATCCTACAACTTGATACAAATGCCAACCTTGAACTCAAAAAGCATCTTTGAAAACTTTCTTTTCAAATACGTACATTTCCATCGATGAATGCCACCCTGAAACCTTTGACTTCCATTGCCAAAATGGACACTTGGTTTTTCTTGTGATTAGTTACATAAAAGAGATTTTGTAAATGAATCGAGTTACCCTCATTCATTTGAGGGGTGGCAATTCCTACACCCTTTCCGGGATAGGTGGCATCGGCTCCAAGTATAATCCCACGACTGTTTCCATCTCTTACCAAATTCGAGTGAGCACCCTTCTATCCGATGAAGTGTCTTGAAACACTAAAACCAATAAGCCAGATTCCCACAGAATCTAAAGGAGAGGGCTAATACAAGGTAACTTTACCTTATCAGAAACATCATTTGGTTCTCCATACTTGGGGTTCCTTGCTTTCTCTGAAGAGTTGACCATTTCCTTGATGACCTGCATTACCTGTCATTCTTCTGATCATTGAAGATGTCCTTGGAATGATTTTTATCATCATCAAGTGATGTGTCCATGCCAGTATTGAAAATATTGGTATCGACAAAATATCGGTGAGGGTCCAAAAAATATCTTATTAGCAATATCGGCGAAAATATCAGCAAGCATAAAAATGCATAATATATTCATTTTTTTCACATTTCTAAACATATAAAGCAATAAAAACATGAACCAAACACATTGGCACATAAATATGAAGAGGGCACTGATATATATGATGTCAAATAGAAATGATACATCAAACTTCAAAGGCGATACCAAATCTTGTTGATCCCTGATAATTGTCCAATCAAGGACTCAAACAAAATAACATCACATATCCTGCTGGCCCCTAATAATTGTCCAATCAAGGACTCAAACAAAATAACATCACATATATAAAATATAAAACTTTAAAAGTATTTCATCATCACGAGTTATAAACTTATATGTAGCAAAAGTTGCAAAACAAATAAAACTAGCAGTTATCTATTTGATACCATTAGCCTCTCCCTAGTAGCTTTCTTTCTTTCTTGTTCAACAATTTCTTCACGAGCTTTTTGTATAACCTCTACACTCGAAACCATACAAGGCTTTACATCTGCATCATGTGCAGAGAGTCTAGCTAGATGTTATTTCAATCATGTAACCCCTCCTGACATCTTCGTCCCACACAATTTGAATGATATATGTCCCTGATTTGCCCCACCAACAACCTCCCCATACTCCCAAAATGGGTCCAAGGCTTTTGGAATATTTGATATTTGTAGTGAACAAATTCAAACCTAGGGCACAAAAAAAACAAGAAGTTGCATTAAACCTCCCAACAAAAAAATTAATAAGTAATAACCACCTCATTTAAAAAAAATTAGTACATTATTTGCATTTTCCAATGTGAATGAAAAATGGCAATAAGAGGGTGCATAAGAAAGTTGAAAAAAAAATGAAGCTTGCTGTCCAAAAATGGAGAAAACCCTTGCATTGGTTCATGGGCATGAAAATCATAGCAAATGGGAAAAAAACAAAGAAAAAAAATGTCGGTAGGCAAAGAGGCAAGCAAGCATAACCCTAAATCTATGAAAAAATCATTAACATAGGGGTTTTTAAGAACATACCTATTAATGGAAGAAATGAAGTTTGTCTCATTATTCTTCAATCTTTGATCCACAAAAAAAATCTCAGTTGGTGGTGATAATCGTTGTTTGATCCTTAAACCCTCCTTGACGACCACCAGAGAACTCTTGCCCTTCCTTCTCTAACACTCAGAAACAAAAATGAAGAAAAAAAATGATTTTTCATTTTTCTAACCGCGACAAAACACGCCCGACGATATTTCATATCGTCTCGTGATATTTTGCTTAGATATCGCCGATATCTCAAAAATATTGTGATATTTTTGGGAGCCAAAAATATCGCGATATTTTCTTGGCAACATTTCGGCTTGCCGAAAATATCACGATATTTCTGATATTCGGCAATATATTGCCGATATTATCTTCACTGGTCCCTGCCATTCGGACACTCCTTCGCATAATATCCAAACAAGTCGTTTTCCTTTCTTCCACCATTAGATCCGGACTTCCCAATGAAGTGATCTTTAGGTAGGCCATCATAAGCTTTCGCAATGCTATTCTGATAATGTTCTTAGCTTTGATTTCACCCTAGGTGAATTTGAAGAGGGATGAGGAATCCATTGATCCTTTTGTCCTTTCACAACTGTCTTCGGTGATTTCTCTTTCACTCTTTCTTGGGCATTGCATTCACCTCACCTCTGATACCATGTTAAGTTTAGGTATGTTATATGCTAGGGAAATTTATTTCAATTTTCACAGTTAGCTCAATATCTTTTCGAGATTAGCAATCACATCAACATTAAAGTAAACTACAGATAGAACATAAATATAAATCGCAGAAGACAAGCCAAGACAAGAGGACACGATGTGGCGCTAGCCAGGGACAAACCCCAATGTGAGGAAACCCTTGACCAATTCTTCTTATATGTTCTTCAATAGTTCAGCAGAGAGAGAGATAATACCTTTACAACATAAGTCAACACTTTGACTTATCTAGATAAGAGCATAGATCATCTCCTAGGATGATGATACATGAGATCAGTTGAAGATGTGCTGCTACAACTGATTCTCCAAGGTGACTCCTTCACCTATCATAGTGCTGCATCTCGTCATCATGCTGCACCATGCTGCTGCTGTCCCAATGTTTAGCATTGTTGTACATAGTGCCACTACTGCGCCATGCTTTACCATGTTGTTGTTGTCCATGATTCTTCATGCTTGCCGCTGTCCCATGTTGTAGCTGTCCTACTGTCATTGTAGTTGTCCCATGTACTATGTTGTTGTCCCATAATATGTTGAGCAACACTGAGTTATAGAGTCTACACCAACATGCCCAAATAGTCTACAATTAGGCCATGCTGTCACCTATAGCAATGTGGTATTATGACAACAGTTAAAGTGATTGCAACTAGGTCCCTTTGGGTAGTGAATAAGAGTCTTTACAAGACTGATAATGGACCTCTCTTAACAGCGGATTGGGGCTGCCTTTAAACTGTATATAAATCTTATATTCCACTGCTGATCAGCCCTCCCTTTGCTACAGATTATGGCTGCACTTTATAGCCATCAAATTAACTCAACACATATAAGATTCATTCCATAATGTGTGCACTAGTTCACTGTTCTAGAGTTATTAGGCTGTAGCAATTCTGCACTGGTTAGGGCAAACAACCACATTCCTTAACAACCCGCAAGCTAACCCAGAATTACTTCCTCTTGCTGCAGCTGTCCTTACATAGGATGATGCCCTCCACGTTGCACCTTGAGGGTAGTTCCAAGCCCAACGTATGGACTTGTCACCCTAAAATAGTTGTTGCACCCTCCAACAAGCCCTCTTTGCCTCGACCTCCAAGAACAGTCACTCTGTCCTCTAAATGGACCCCTGAAATAGCCCTCAAATGACCCTGCTGTCCAGACTTCTCCTTGTTGTAGCCATGGCTTGCTTTAGCTGCAGTTAAGGGGTTCTTCTACCTTTCCTCTTGCAACAGATGTGGTGTTTCCTTGCTACAGATTATGGCCTCCTTTTTGACAATGAATAGGTCATCTTGACAACGGATAGATGACCTTAGATTAGGTCTCTCTAGACTGCGTTTTAGGGCTCCTTTAGATAGCGGATTAGGGCTCCTTTTGGCTGTGAATTGGAGCTCCCTTTGATTGCAACTAGGGCTGCCTTCTTTGGCTATGACTAGGGCTAGATCTCCACTCTAGGATTGTGGCCAAATCCTCCTCTTCATCTACGGCTAGGTCTCCTTCCTTTAGGACTGTGGCTAGGGCTCTTTCCTCTCTAGACCTCTCTTTCCACCTAAACCCAAATGAGTGGAGAGAGATCACAAGAGATGAGCGTGTGAAATGAATCTCAAGTCATTTCCTTTTATACTAAAACTTTGAGCACTTGTGGGGTTTATTTGGTTGCTGGCCGAGCTTGATGATTTGTACAATAACACACATAAATACATATCTCCATGAATTGTTATCGGAATTGGATGATATTTAGATCAATCCTACACCTCTCGATGAGAGGGATCCAAGAAAGATATCAACTGCCATAAATAAGATGACCCGCATGGAGTTTGGCACTAGTTGCCAATTTTAACAATTGTTCTATTGCCTTTCAACCTATTGAAAACCCACACATTGATCCTTATTATGCACTCATTTCTCTCAATTTATCAATTGTGAGCAATACCTCTCTATCTTGTCTTATTTATGCTTTTCTCGAACCTGCGCAAGAAGTCCTTTCTTGAGCTACACTTTTCAATGTACATATTGTTTGAGGCCTTCTCTTCACATTTGGAAGAAAGATCTTTTGCATGAGAAGATACCATGTGGTTGTTGACATAATAAAACTCTTAGATGAATATTAAATTCATGCTTTAAAATGATTTCATGAAATATAAAGTGGCAAGTGGCAATATGGACTCATTTTATTCATTCAAAAGACAAAAGGGATTGCTTTTGAGGAGGAGTAGGGCCTTGAAGACTTCATATGGTGAACTTCTTGATGCTCTTGTCATGCTACCTTTTCTCACTCTTTAGAACATTAGATTATCCATTGAGTCTTCTCTTGATGAATATATAATACTTGCAAAAAGTCTTCAAGGAAATACCCATGTCATGATAATAGCAAAACTTACCTCATCTTGTAGAGCATATGTCAGTGCTAAACAAAAACAACAAATTATAATACAAAGTACCTAATGTAATTAAGAAATGAACATGCATATACAAAAGATACTTACCTATAGCTTACCTTTTCTACATCATTTTTCTACACCTTGCTCTTTGCTGCCCTAGAAATTCTGGTCCTTTGCACCCCTTGACAACACTTGATCTAGTTTTTCTTGCCTTCTAGGAGCACGATATGTAATCTAATTCATCTCTGCGATTTCAGATCCCCAACATGTGATCTTCAGTCCTGTAGAAGCCCTTTGAGTCTTCTTTCCAATGCCATAGGGCTGACTCGATTTGGACTCTTCAAGACAAAGTTATGCCCAATCTCTCACAATGACCTAATTATGGACTAGTTCAGTAGATCGAACTTGTATGGTGTGCCACGGTGTGCCACTAAAGTTCGTGCACTATCTACCACTTTTTACAAAATTCCAATCCTCTTCTTAGAGAGAGAGTTATGATGATTTTCCCAAGGTCACTTCTTTGAGATGAAATTCAGGAGCTTGCAAAAACCCTAACTTCCATAGATCATATCTATGAAAATATAGCGAACCAAGATCTGAAATTTGGTCATGACATTCATCAGGATTGTGAATATAATGGATTTTCATTTCAGAATCAAAGACTTCGCAGAAATGAAGTTATAGCGACAATTACCAAAACCAATTATGAGTGCCATGCCACAACCCCATAGGGATTTAGCCCACTAACTAGGGTTAGTAACTTCAAACGTGAATATCTCTCAAACCGTGAAGAATTACTTGGCATGCCATATATCAACGGAAACATATCGATGAGTAGAATCCATCTAGAAGATCCTTGACTTAAAATAGAGTAAGTTGTCAAGTCAAAATTCCCTTGCAAGATCAGGGTAGCCCCTGGTGCTGCTTGGGTTGACATCAATGACAACCTCAGATCATCTTTAGATCAACATTGGCAAAGATGAAAGTGCTAAAATAATCCATGAAGGCTTGATTTATAGGATTAGAAGAAAGCAAATGGATATTAAGGAGGGCCTCCTGTCTGAGAAAGATTAAATGCTCTCTAGAATGTAATTTTTTTAACTAAGCTCTTAGAGCCTTTTTAGGATTTGGAATAGGGTTAACCAAGCTACTAGGATTTCTTCTAGAGTAAGCTCTTGTAGATGGATGAATAAGTGGAGTCTCCACCCAAACAGGAGACCAACCAGAATGTCCAAGTGCTAAAGGTGCATACACATAAAATGAAAGGATTAGTGAGAGGAAAAAGGATGAGGCGATAAAAAGATGAAGAGGTACAAACAATGCTAAAAAATGTGCCCCTTGATGGTCTAAATGAAAAGATGAGAGATTTGTTATGAAGGATTAAGAAATTATCGTGAGGACTAAGGACAAAAAAATCTATCCCCAACAATGGCACCAAAAAATGTTGTTTCTTAGATTGTACAGGCACGGTGCGACAACGACTCAGGGTGGGCACTATCACTCTGATCCCTACCCATTTCATTCTAGTTGTCTCCCAACAACATGCTATGTGGGGTAGTCCCTATGGAAGATAGAAATGCAAGATTTGTTGGTAACCAACAAGTCCAGGAGACAGTTGAATGACCTAGCCACTTGGTTGATTTAGCAAGATTTATAGATTAGATTAGATTTATCTATGAGACCAGTGCCTTATGGAGTCAATTTCTTGCTTTATATGAATTAAAGATGAAGTAACTATTAATCTAGGTTGTCATTGATGTCAATATGGTATTGGTCAGGATGAAAAATATTCTTGAGATGCCGAATGATGTCATAACTCTTGAAGATATCAAGACACTAATGAAGAAGTACCAATCATGTACCTTTGATGATGTTGATGATGAAGCCATAACCTTATATGTTCTTAACTTAGATGATCTTGATGATGGAAGACTTTATGATGACATGGAAAGTTAATTCTGCGTATGATTAATGGCATATCGCTATCTTGATGACATTATAAGCCTATGATGAAGAAGCCTAACAAGAAGCAAAACCATGAAGAAGCCTAACTGCCCTCCCTCAAATTTTTCACTAATAAATGACCAGTAACATTAAAAAAATATTTTTTTCACTACCATAGAGGCTCGAGGATGAAGTTAAGGAAACCCATCTTGACAATCATCTCATAACTACGCCAGATGAACCAATTATCTCACTACATGCTTTGGCATGCATTTCTTTACCTCACACTCTCACAATCTGAGGATTTATCAAACATCAACCAATAGTGGTATTAATTGATAGCGGTAACACTCATAACTTTATCCATACGTCAGTTACCAAAGTTGTTGATTGTTTTTTGTGAGAAGTCTCTAATTTCCATGTCCTTGTCGCTTATGGTAGTCCGTGAAATGTGAAGGCCATTTTGAAATTATTAAACTTTAGATGGAAGACTACCACCTAAAGACCGACACGTTTTCTATTGAAATAGGTGGTTGTGTCATTATCTTGGGTGCTAAATGGCTTCGCACACTAGGCCCGATCACAATGGATTTCTAGGAGTTATATATGAGCTTTAAGCAAAACAACTACATTCATACATTTCGTGGACTCGAGGTAGGTGCTCCAAATATCATCATCTTGCATCGAATGGAAGAGATTTTGAAAAAGGGCCATCACGGAGTCATCCCCTAATTTAATGCTATCCAAGCCATTGAATCCGCTACTCCTCATATTCATCGTGAGATGAAATGGGTCTTAGACTGCCACTAGCAAGTATTTGACAAACCTGAAGAGCTTCCACCTTCTAGGGGTGAACTTGATCATAACATCCTTTTGGTCCCAGGGGCCCAGCCATCTAATGTTTTCCCATACCGATATCCATTTGCCCAAAATAATGAAATTGGAAAAATCATCAAGGAACTCCTCGAAGTTGGTGTTATTCATCAGAGCATCAATCCTTATTCATCACCAGTAGTCATGGTGCTAAAGAAAGATGGATAATGGTGCATGTGTATAGACTTTTGGGCCCTCAACAAGCCCACTTTCAAAGATAAATTTCCTATTCTGGTTGTTGATAATCTTCTTGATGAAGTACATGGTGTTCAATTCATTACCAAGCTAGATCTTCGCTATGGGTATCACCAAATATGCATGAAGGAAGTAGAAATTCCCAAATTACCTTTTAAACTCATGAAGGCCGTTATGAATTCTTGATCATGCCATTTCGTCTTTGTAATGCTCCATTTACTTTTCAAAGCCTCATGAACCACCTACTGAAACTATATCTCTGAAAATTTGTTCTCATCTTCTTTGATGACATTCTCATCTGTAGCCTAACCTGGGATGAACATCTTCGGCATGTAGACCTGATCTTGTAACTGCTCCAGAATCATAAATTATTTGTCAAATTATCTAAGTTCTCTTTTGGCGTGGAAGAAGTCAAATATTTTTGACACGTTGTGGGTCGTGAAGGGGTGAGGGTTGATCCAAAAAAGATACATGAAATGCAAGATTGGCCCCAACCAAAAACCTTGAAGAGCTTGAGAGGATTCTTCAGTCTCACTGACTACTATCGCAAATTTGCCCGTAATTATTATTGCATTGCTATACCCCTCACTAATCTTGTCAACAAAATTCATTCCTCTAGAATGATGCAACTCAGTAGGCATTTGTGGCTCTCAAATAGGCCATGTGTTCTACTCCTGTATTGGTCCTACCAAACTTCACCAAATATTTTGTGATTGAATGTGATGCTTCTAGTATTGGTATTGGTGTTGTATTAATGTAGGAAGATCGAACATTGGCCTTCAACAACTAATAACTGAGTGGAAAACATCTGGGTCAATCTACCTATGATAAAGAAATGATCCATCTTACATGGAGTAGACACCTTGCGACCATACTTGTTGGGGCGATGTTACCAAATCCGCATGGACCATCAAAGCCTAAAATATTTTTTGGGTCAATGTCTATCATCGCGATAACAAAATAAATGGTTGACCATAATGTTGGGATATGATTATGAGATAATTTACAAGAAAGGGCATGATAATGTAGTAGTTAATGTTTTATCACACCAATTTGAGGATGAAAGCACCATGCTCAAAATCTCTCTTCCCATACCAGATTAGATTGAATAGGCCCACAAGGAATGGTTCTCACAACCCTCTCTCTCCCACCTTATTAATAACTTGAGAGAATATCCAAATTCCCCATTCGACTATTGTTGGAAGGATGATATTCTTTGCTACAAGTATGGAGTAGTTAAATGACTGACATCCACACACAAAACCCGCATTTTGGAAGAGTTGCACTCATTTCCAATTGCAGGGTATTTCGGCCTTCAAAAGACTTATGCTTACACTCGTTGTTCTTTCTTTTTGACTGGCATGAAAAACGTCATTCTTAATTTTGTAGCTGAACGTGATGTGTGTCAACGTAACAAGGGCGAAAGAATCAAGTTACCGGGAACCTTCCAACCATTGTCACTCCTTGTCTTTGTCTGGATGGATGTTTCCATGGATTTCATCATGAGTGTCCCAAAGTCGGGAAACAAATCCATCACCATGGTGGTTGTAGATAGACTTTCTAAATATGCTCATTTTTGTGCTCTAGCCCACCTATTTACCCCCACTTTGGTGGCTCAAGTCTTCATGGACTATATCTTCAAACTACATGGCATGTTGACTACCTTTGTGTCCAATTGTGACCCCACTTTCACTAGAAAATTTTGGCAAGAATTTTTCAAACAACAAGGCATGTGACTCCAACTAAGTACTGCCTATAATCTCCAAATCAATGGTGAAACAAATGTTGAAATTTGGTACCGGAGGACAGGTGGTTCCCTTAGGCTTTGATCTTTTGCCTAGGGAAAAGTGTCCAAAAGATTTTAATTTTTCTCCTAAAGTGACTTTATAATTTTTATAAAGTTAAAATCTAATTTAAAAGTGACTTTAAGTGATAAAGTTACTAAGTCTAATTTTAAAGTGACTTTTATAAAGTCAATGAAAAATTAGAAAGGAAAAGTGACTTTGGAAATAAATGACTAAGTGGGTCTTTATTAAAGTGGGGTGAATTAAAAAATAGAAAGTGAGATTTAAATGTGCATTTAATCTCAGCCATTGATCTAAATCTATTTCAGCCATTGGATTTAGAGATCACCCAAAAGTCACTTGGATCACCCAAAAGTCATTTGGAGTTATATTAAAGGAGGAAAGGAGGAAAAGATCATTCATTCTTTCATGAGCAGATTGGGAGAAGGAGAGCAAGAGAGCAAGGGAGATTTCTGGACAAGAAGGAGAAAGAGGCAGCAGTTTGGCACACATACCAGTCAGCTCTTCAGCAAAATCAGAACAGCAGAAAGACAAGCAGAACAGCAGCAAGAACAAGCAGAAAAAGCTGATTTTTT
>APFE030988729.1:123466-137250 GCA_000404065.3 Pinus taeda
TCAGGATATCATCAAATCAGAATGAAGATTGAAGACATTCCGAAAACAGTATTTAGAACTCATGAGGGTCATTATGAATTTTTGGTCATGCCTTTTGGCCTAACCAATGCACCTTCAACATTTCAAGGTTTGATGAATTCAATTTTCAAACCATTCCTTAGAAAATTTGTGTTAGTATTTTTTGATGATATACTAATCTACAACAAGTCTTGGAAGGATCATGTTGAACTGTTGACAGGGTGCTACAACTATTGGAGGAGAAACAATTATATGCAAAAAGATCCAAATGTTTCTTTGGAGTCCAAGAGGTGGAATATTTGTGTCATATTGTATCTCATGAAGGAGTTAAGGGAGACCCTAGCAAAATTAAAGCCATTAACGAATGGAAAATCCCCACATCCATATAGCATCTGCAAGGATTTCTCTGGTTGACAGGGTATTATCACAAGTTTGTTAAGAATTATGGGAGAATAGCAACACCTCTAACAACATTATTGAAGAAAGATGTGTTTTCATGGACTCCAGAAGCACAAAGGCATTCAAACATCTTAAAGAGGTCGGTCTTAGCTACACTGGACTTCACAAAAACCTTTATTGTGGAATGTGATGCTTCAGGAAATGGAATTGGTGCTATTTTAATGCAAGATGAAAGACCCATTGCTTTTGAAAGTCCTCCAATCAAGGGAAAGTTTTTACACAAAGCCATTTATGAGAAGGAAATGTTGGCAATACTCCATGCAGTTAAGAAATGGCGATCCTACCTAATGGGAAGACACTTCAAGGTAAAAATGGATCATGATAGCCTTGGATACTTTTTAGAACAAAGATTATCCTTTGAAGAGAAACAAAAGTGGGTCACAAAGATGTTGGGTTATGACTTTGAAATCATCTACAAAAAAGGGAAGCAAAATTTGGTGGCAGATGCACTCTCAAGAAAGGATGAGGATGTGGCAGCATTGTTGTGCGCCATTTCTATTATCCAACCAGATTGGATAAAAGAAGCAAGGGAGGAAAGGAAGAATGACGAAGAAGTGTGGGCACTTATTTGAAAGTTACAACAAGATTCCAGTACGTCTGATATATTTAGTTGGCAAAATGATTCGTTATGGTACAAAGATCACTTATACCTTTGTAAGAATTCCCAACCCAAGCAAAAGATTCTTATGGAATTGCACCCTTCTCCCTTAGGAGGGCACTCAGGATTTTTAAAAGCTTACCACAGGGTTAAGAAGGAATTTTTATGGGATGGCCTTAAATTAGAAATTCAAAAGTTTGTGGTGGAAAGTTTGGTTTGCTAACAAAATAAAGTTGAAACAATTAAGACCCTGGGTCTATTACAACCTTTATCCATTCCAAGCCAATGTTGGGAGGAGGTTTCAATGGATTTTATCACAGGTTACCCAAGCCTGAGGGAAACAATGTCATCATGGTGGTAGTTGACAGACTTACCAAGTATGCACACTTTTGTGCATTATCACATCCATCTAAAGCCAGTACAGTTTCTACTGCATTTATGGAAATAATTCAAAAGCTACATGGAAACCCAAAGATTATCGTAAGTGACAGAGATCCCATTTTCACTGGAAATTTTTGGACAGAATTATTTTCTTGTCTATACTCAGTTAGCTCATAGATCATCTTATCATCCTCAATCTGATGGGAAAACTGAGATAGTAAAGAAATGTTTGGAAGGATATCTTTATTGCTTTGTATTTGATAAACAGACACAATGGGTCAAATGGTTGCCTCTGGCTAAATGGTGGTATAACACTTCCTTCCTTACAGCAACAAAAATGATCCCATTTATGGCACTTTATGGATATCAGCCACCATCCATCACATCATATCTAAAAGAAAATTCTAAGGTTCAAGCAATGGAACATCACATTGAGCATCAACAACAAGTCCTCTAACTCTTAAAGGATAACCTCGTATTGGTGCAGAATAGAATGAAACAACACGCATATCAACATCACAGTGAAAGAAGTTTTGATGTAGGTGATTGGGTATTCCTACAGCTACAACCATATAAACAAATGTTCCATAAGCAAGCTAAGAAGGATAATAAATTATCACCAAAGTATTATGGTTTGTACAAGGTGTTGCAAAAGATTGGTACTATGGCATACAAATTGGAGCTTCTTGCAGCTTCTCGAGTGCACCCAGTTTTCCATGTTTCATGTTTAAAGAAGGTTATAGCGACAAGCTCCCAGTTCAAACAATATTTCCTGAACTTGATGAGGAAGGAAAAATTATATTGGAACGGAAAGTAGTCACAAAAACAAGAACTCGACAGCTATGAAATCGATCAATTTTGGAGTATCCCATCAAGTGGAAGAACTTATCCACTGAAGATTCCACATGGGAGGATGAGAATTTTATACGGAAGCATCCAGAACTACTCAAGAGTTGAGTACAACACTTTTTTGAAGGAGAGGGGCATGCTAGGCCCTTATTATACTAGTGATTACCCCATTACTATTGTATTTGTATCCCTCATTAATATTGTTGTGCCCCTATTGTCCCCATATTGTTATTATTGTGCCCCATAGAATGCCTCTATTTTTATTTTTGTGCCTTTATATTATTATTGTTAGGTCAGCTGGGTAATATTGTGACTCCTTAGACTCCTATATATAGAAAGGAGGTTTTGTGATTTGAATCATCAAGGAATCATTCATTTGTGTAATGTAAAGGAGGTTTCCCCCTCAAAGAGGTTGAATTCTAAGGCATTGATATATCATTTCTATCTTCCTGTGAGATGGTTTCATAACAAAGAAAAGGGTTGTGAGAAACTAGCATGAAAATTTGATGGACCTTATCAAATACTTTAGCACAATGGAGCAGTCTCTTGCAAACTGGCCTTGCCACCAACTTCAAAAATCCATTCGGTCTTCCATGTGTCATGCCTCAAGAAAGTGGTGGAGAACAATTGTAGAATTAAAACTAGTCTACTCGAATTGGATGAGGAAGGCTCACTTTAATTCCAACCAAAATAGGCCCTCGATACCCATGAAAGACATCTTTGCAATCGAACGATCACGGAACTCCTCATCAAGTGGAAAGAAACTTCTCTAGAAGATGCGACCTCAGAACCAACCACTATCCTTTAGCAGTTTCCGTAGCTTCATCCTTGAGGAGAAGGCTGCTTTTTGATGGGGGGGGGGGGGGGGGGGGCATGTTAGGGTCCAACCCTAACCCATTCATTTATGTAATAATCCCAGTGGGCCAAGTCTTAGTCATATTTAGTTAGAGAGTAAATGAAACCCGCATTTATAAATGTAAGTTGTTGACCCGCATTAGATAAAAGGGACCACAAGTAGTTGTAATCTGGCCATAGTTAATAAATAAAGTGGTTAACCCGTGTTATTCAAGGGACTACTAGTAGTTAGTGTTTTGGATGTCATTTAGCTATAAATAGTCTTAGTTATTAAAGAAAATATCATCGAGTCTTATCATAATCGAGCTCTGCTCTGCTAGAGGTTGCCCCTTCGAAGAGCTAAGTGAACATTGAATCTATTTTAGAATAATAAAATACTTGCTATTTATCTCATTTTATTTTGTATTCTAGGCTATATTTCTTCACATTTATGGTATTCTGGAATTTTTCCACACGAGCATAATAGCCAATAAACCTTCTTTATGGTTTACACATTTTTTTAATATCCACTCTTTCTAAATTTAGACTTAGCATCAAGGTATGTCAACCTTCAAAGAAGTATATATTAACATGGGAGAATTGTGAATAGGAACAACCATAACAACAACCAACCCAACATCCCTCAGCTTTGACGTAGTCTTGGCTTTGGCTGCAATGACTCAAGGTTCTCCAATTAGGCGATCTTTTGGTTCTCCAACATACCCAACCTCAGTTCATGCATGAAATGACTACCTCGATGGCTGGATGGTTTGATCCCCTCTTCCAATCAAGGTAACCAGATGCTAACGACAATTAATATTCAGACATGTTTTAATTCATGGGTTAAATTCCCATTCATGGTAAACAATCTTGGAAACTACAAACCCTAGAACATTGAAATGCAAAAAACCTCTTTAAAAAAGGTATTTGTACTGAAAATCCACCCTTAGTTCAATATAAAAGATTAACAAAAAATATCTAGAAATTAAGCCATTCAAATCACTTCTCTACCCATTAGCTCATAAAAGAAAAAATACAATAATTGAAAATCAAAACATCAAAAGCATTCAAACATTATAGGGGACCACTCAAAACATATGAGGATAACCCTACCATTCCTTCCTAAACTAAAACAAGGCTCAAATATTATAAAAATAAACCATTGAGAGACATTAAAATAAGAAACCCTATCTCGACTCTATTTGGTAAAACAATGCACCCTCATTGTATGATTTGTTTTCAAATATTTATCTTGCTAACTAAATTAAATAAAGATAAACACATGTGCATCCCTCTTTGCATATTATACCTTAATTTAAAAATTTCCCATATGAATAAATCTCTAAAAACTAAAAACTAGTACTCCTTCTACAATTTCAAAATTTTTCAAAAACTAATAAATAAACATTATTATAATTAAAACAAAATAGAAAATTTAAAACTACACCGTAATAAGACTACAAATGAATACATGTACCCCAATCAACTTTAAATGAAGGCATACACTCACTATTGCTATCTAACTAGTTTCAGAGAACTTTAAATAAATGTATATACTCACTATTGTTATCTAACTAGTATAAATAAATGCATATACTCGCTATTGCTCTCTAACTAGTTTTAGAGTTTTATTTTGTATCACTAACACACCCTAAATAAGTGTTTCTCATTTTTACTTCCCAAACAAGTATGGTTAATAATTCCAATGTTATTATTAAACACGTTACAAGAGATACCATTAAAACTGTATAAATGATTTTGATACAATCTTTCAACATAAATAAAATATTTGTGCCTAACTATTATTAACACATTCTAAATGACATTGTCTCTGCCTTTTACTTACAAAAACTAACTCAATATATACGAAAACCATTGTCAATATATATGTTACTATCATGTTAGAGCATAATCTGTTACCCTTCCTGTTAAAAGAGAACATAACGACAACCATAGATAAAGATAATAACCATATAGACGATTTGATACAATCTTTCTACGTAGATGAAATACATAATATTTCAACGGGGATGAATTATGTAATATATATTATTTTCCGGGGATAAATTATGTAATATATATTATTTACTGCGGCCATCACTATCTACCAATAATGAAGATTTATAATTATTTTCCTAGTGAATATGAATGGAAATATAATATTATACAAATTATTAATACTAAATAAAAGTTTTTTAAACTAATTTATGTATAGACACGTTGCACGCAGTCCCCACAATCGCAAGAAGCACCTCAAATTCAGGTTACGGATTCCAACCCGTTAGTCATGTCTCTTCCATTTCGAAGTCTTAACCATCACACATGTCCAGTGTTAAGGTTTGGTTAAGTGTCATTGGGTTAGGTTTATGATTTCATTTAAAAAAGGCTTGCGGAAAGGTTAAGAAATGGTGACGCAAGGAAAGAAAACAGAGGTGACGGTAAGCTTGATTTCGATAGCAGCAGAAGAAAGGCCAAGGTGACAAAGAAATCAAAGAGGAAAGTAGACATGAAGAAAATTGACTACAGATATCTATACCCTTTTCAGAACTTCCACAAGCAAACTCTTCTCCAACACCACTATATGCGTCTACAGGATCAGAAATCTATTCTATCACCCTCGTCCGGCCGAAGCAGAGCAGGCTCTATTCAAACACACATAGATCTGTTTGGCGGAACAGGCACTGTCCGAATACCGGTGTCCTCCATGGACCCGTTGTGTGGAAGTGCAGCAGGCACTGTGGAAACACCCCGATCCTCAATAGAGCTGTTAAGCGGAGCAGGCACTGTTCAAACACCGGGGTCTTCCATAGACCTGTGGGGAGCATGCGCCCTTCAAACACCCCGGTCCTCCATAGAAACAATTTACGGAGGCGGAGCAGGCACTTTTCAAACACCCAGGTCTTTCATCGACACAATTCGGGGAAGCGAAACAGATGCCATTCAAACACCCTGGTCCTCAGGAATTACTCAAACACCCTGCTCCTGCATAGAGATGTTTGGCGAAAGCGGAGCAAGCACTATTCAAACACCCCGGTCGTCACGCAAGCGGAGCAGAAGCGATTCAAACACCCTAGTCCTCAGCACACCTGGGTCTGCGGGAGGCGAATCAAGAAGTACTGAAACACCCAGGTTCTCCATAGAGCCGTTTGGCGGAAGCGGAGCAGGCACTATTGAAATGCCCTGGTGCTCCATAGAGAAACTCGGTGGAAGTGGAGTAGGCACTACTCAAACGGCCTCGTCCTCCATAGGAACAATAGGCAGAGGCGGAGAAGGCACCTTTCAAACACCCTCGTTCTCGGCAGCAGCCGCTGACAGAAGCGGCGCAGGTCCTTTGTCGTTGGTCGAAGGACTGAACCCTATATCCTTAACCGAGATGGAGATTAACAGGTTCCAGCACAGCCGGGTGCTCTAAGGAAGTCTCTGCGCTGATGCCTTGTCCTCCATAGAGCAACTCGGTGGAAGTGGAGCAGGCACTACTCAAGCGACCTCATCCTCCATAGGAACAATAGGCGGAAGAGGAGAAGGCACCTTTCAAACACCCTCGTCCTCGGCAACAGCAGCGGACAGAAGCGGCGCAGATCGTTTGTCGTCGGTGGAAGGACTGAACCCTATATCCTTAACCGAGATGGAGATTAACAGGTTCCAGCACGGCCGGGTGCTCTACGGAACTCTCTGCGATGATGCCTTCAAGAGAACCAAGGTTATGGCCGTCTTAGAGGAGGATAATGGGCTTGCGGTCAGATTTGTTGAAATCGAATTTCAAACTGCTGCGTTATCACTTCAGTGAACTACATGTTTTTCCTTGCGATAAGATGAGATTGCAGATCGCAAATCGCATGCATGCTTGGAACTTCTGTCTGTTCTTCATATTGCGATGTTGCCATGCGATCTGATCGTAAATCGCAAATCGCACCATATGCTAGTGCTCTGTTTTTTCTTCTTCCACTCAATGCGATTTCACGATGCAATTAAATAGCAAATGGAAAATTACACAATTAAATGGTTGAAGTACAAGGCTGCAATATGAAATTGACGTGGAGTAAAAGTTTCATTTTTGATAGCCTTTTTTGTGAGTGAAACAGTAAATGAAATTTATTATGGGTTGGTAAATGTAGATAAGTTTTTAATTTTATTAGTTTTTTATCCACCGGTGTAGTTTTTGGTTTTATGACACAAGTAAAACATATGTATTGTTATGTTTTGTTGTGTATTGTATTTTTTTTTTATATTGAAACGCACAGCGCTGCGAAACAAAATTAGGGAAGAAATATATGCAGCAGCGCATATGTATTTTTTTGTTGATTGAAAATCGGATGTGAAGAATGCAGCAGGAGATATGTAAGTGTTTTGTTTTACAGCAGTAAATATAAGAAGTGTTTTGTTTTACAGCAGTAAATATAAGAATTTTACTTACAACACTAAATGTAAATGAAAATTTACACAAAGTAGTGTAAATCTTTTGAAAAGGAGACACACTAATTTTTTAAGTTCTTGGTGGATCCCTCTGTTAAGAGGATGGAGTTTGTATCAGTCTTTTATTAATGAATACAAAGCTTTTGTGGGTGTGTGTGTAATACTCTGTTCTCAAAAAATAATTTGTTTATAACTTCCCTGTTAAGATTCTCGAGAAAAGTAGAGCATTGTTCTCTGTTCAGGTGATTTGTTTTTTGGAATTTTACCAGAAAAATTTCCAACAGTGGTATCAAAGCTAGTCCAGGCTCTTTGAAGGCGTCAAAGAAGTTGAAGGAAGGTTTCTTTGCTATAGAAACTTCTCCAGTAGCGTGAAGACTTAGCAAAAGGATCCAGGTATTTCTCAAGTTTTTCTGTGTTACTATTGAAGACAGTTAGTTATTTTAGATACTCAGTCAAATGGCGAGGTCAAAGAAGAAAGTCACCAATCCTGCTAAAAATGTCTCTCCCTCTACTACTAAAAGAGAAGATAATCAACATGAAAGCTTTCTATTTGAAGTTCCAAGGTTCAATGGGAACTTTTATATATGGGAAATCAAAATGAGGACTTTCTTACAGTCTAAAGGGATTGAAATTTGGGAATGAGTGATTGATGATAGCAGGAGTACAATGCGAAAGCAGCGAAGACAATGCAAAAGCAGCGAAGACAATCTTGGATGGACTGCCTGATTCTGTAAAGAAGAATCTAGGAAAATATTCATCAGCAAAGGATATATGGGACAGACTTCATTACCTTCACGCAAAAGGAGCACTCACCATGACTATCAATCAAGAAGGAAATTCTGAACCCATCATAGAAGTTGAAAATGAGAAGGTTGACCTCATCAAGCTTGAAGTACAAGAAAGGTATGAAGAGCTCTCAAGCCTTGGATGACATGCTTAGCTATCATAGATGTCCATTTGATAAATCAAGACTTGGGTATGCAGGTGAATCCTCAAACAAGAATGAAAATGCTTTAAGCAAAAGAGATGTGAAGAAGCCAGAAAGAAATTGTGATGCTCCTAGTTCCAGCAAAGGCAAGGAGGAAAATCAAGGCTACAATAGAACATATCCTATTCCAAGAAGAAATCTTGCTCCAAGTAGAAAACCAGCTCCAAAAAGAAATGTAGATGATGTCAAAGAGGCAAGAGAGAATGGTTATCATCAAAGGATCTCAAGGCAGAAAGGCTTTAGAAGTACATCAAGGAAACCTCCATCTCCAAGGTACCAAAGTTCATTTTTTGGTTATTGTTATTCATGTTCAAACTTTGGTCATATGGCAAAAGATTGTAGAGCATTTCATAGAGATAAATGTTATGGTCTCCGACAACATTCAAGAAACAATTTTATAGGAAGAAATCATGAAATCTTATTCATGAACAATGTAGAATGTTTCAAGTGTCATAACATTGGTCATATGACACGTGATTGTAACTTAACATGGGCTCCTACGCAAGCTAGACCCACGCAAAAGAAGAAAGTTACACAAGTATGGGGAAGGAAGGAAATGCAGTCTGAAAGTCCTTCAATCTCCTCAGTCAATCTAAGTTTCTTTTGAGAAGGCTCTGCCGAAAGGAGATGATGCATACAGTTAGGGGGAGCCTGTAATTTTTTATCATTATTGCTGAATTATATTAACAGTTATTCTTTGATGAAGATCTTCTTATAGGGGGAAGATATGAAATTAAATCTGCCATAAAAGCAGAGAAGAAAAGATTGCAGGATAGCTTGGATATGCAAAGATTGGAAATCTTGCTTGAAGTAGAGAGAAAGAGGATATTACATGATTGGAGCGCCTGAGCACAATAGCGAAAGCGATGAAAGGAAGCTGATACGAATAGGCAAAAAAGTTTTGAGTTTTTTGATGAAGTGTCTGGGTATGACTGGTAACCCAACAGTTGAAATTAATGGGGAGTGTTGGAATGTAATTTCAACTGCAGCGACAGTTGAACAGAGATCGCGAACATTTCAACAAAACCGCCATTGCGGGGTAGTTGAACAGGGATCGCGAACATTTCAACAAAACCGCCATTTGAATTCCCCGCAATTTCAATTTTCCTCATTCGCGATACGATTGTGCGATGCAATCAAATCGCAGATCGCTATCGCATATTAACTTGTTGCACCCCTGCTTTGCCCCGATTGCGATTTCGCGATGCGATCAAATCGCATATCGCAAATCGCATGATTCAATGGTTATGGCAGCGGCGACACATCTTTTCTCTTCCGCCGATGTGATGGTGCGATGTTGCGATGGGCCACGCATTAAATTCCGATAAGATATTTTCAGCTCTGAAGGACAAGAAATCAATTTATCTCCATGTAAAGTAATTAATGATATTTATCGCGGTTGGTAATTGTACTTAAAATTTTAATTTTATTGTTTTTTATTTTACGGAAGTATGGACACAACTAAAACGTATGTAAGATCTTTTTGTGTTATTCATTATATATGAAAATGCAAGGGCAGACACAATAGTGTGAAGAAAAGAGAGGCACAGCAGTGCGAGTGTGTTGGTTGTTGAGAAAACGAAAGGCAATATACGCAACAACGTGAATGTAGTTGTCCATTGTGAGAAAGTGAAGTGCAGCAGCACAATAGCAAGAAGGAGAAGCACAGTAGTGCGAATACGCAGCAGCATGAAGAACAATGTAATGGGTATGCATAGCAGTTCAGTGAATGTTTTGGTTTTAGAACTGCACTTGAAGTAGTATCTTGGTGAATCCCTCTGTTAAAGAGGAAGATGATTTTCAGCACAGTCTCCGGTGAATCCCTGTGTTAAGAGGAAGATCTGTTGTCTTTGGTGAATCCCTCTGTTAAAGAAGAAGACGCTTTTCAGCACAGTCTCCGGTGAATCTCTCTGTTAAGAGGAAGATCTGTTGTCTTTGGTGAATCCCTTTGTCAAGAGGAAAATGGTTTTTAGCAGACTGGTGAATCCCTCTGGTTAAGAGGAAAATTCTCTTCAACATTATCTTTGGTGAATCCCTCTGTGTGAGAAAGATGCTTTTGTAACAGTAGTTGTGAAAATCCCTCTATGTGAGGAAGACGTTTTGTAACAGTTGGTTTATTGTAAATGGATAGAAGTTTTTTTTTTTTTTGCTGAAACTTTATCTTCTGCAAGCTGAAATTCTGTCTGCAGCAAGATCCTGTGTTGTAAAACAGAGTATTATCCTCTGTTCAAGTAATTTTTTTTGTTGTTCTGGAATTATCAGAAATTCCTAGCAAAGTATCATTCTCTGTGTTGTGTTTGTTTTGTATTTGGAATTTTAGCAAGAAAAATTCCCAACATTAAAACAGAGCATTGTCTCTCTGTTCAGTTTGTTCGAAATTACCAGAAATATCCAACAAGATTGCAGATTCACGATGACCCTCATTCGTCCGCGCAAATCCAGAGTGTTTACCCAAAGAGAGCCAAGGTTGGAATCGAGGACCCCTATTTAATGCGTCGCCAATTTTTCTGAATGATGATGAAATTCACAGGAAATGTTGATGAAGTTCCCAGCAAATTCTAAGCTCGCTCAGAAAATGTACTATGTACTGTGAGCGCAGGAACATGACAATGCAGATTTGTGGATCTTGATGTTTATTTTTGAAATTGGTAATCGGTTCTTGGATCTTCATTTCTATTTTTGAAATTACTTGATTCATGGATGTTGATATGTTGATTTTATTATTGAAATTGTTTTATTTCCATCAAATTTACTGGTTAAAAGACAAAGATCAATGGGAGGACTAGCAAATTCTTTGAATACTGGGATCTTCGTATCTTCAAGGACAAACAGTTTGCTAAATAGAATCTGCCAAAAGAAAAAATAATAAAAATAAACTCTATTGTTTAATATTTTAAATAATACAGACAGTAGGCTAAATATAAACTGTCATAAGTAATAATAATAAACATAATCTCCACTCTCATTTTTAAAATATTAGAAATAATGAAGACAAACAGAGACCTCTGCATAAAACCAACCAGGATGTTTTCATTGAGCTTATCTCAGTAGGATAGCTTATGTACTATATTTCATCTGGACGGAAAAACAATAAAATAAAATGACTTTGTATATCTGCATTAGCAAAGTTTATTTAATAATAAAAATTTCAAATATAATATAATATGCATGATTCTATTTAAATTTGCGATGCGAGATTCTGAGTTTATTTACTAATGAAAATACAAAAGTATATAATATGCTATGCATGTTTCTATTTAAATTTGCTGATGTGAGGTTTTGAGTTTAATTTGAGAGATATTTTAATATCCCGTGGAGGAGAAATATGATCGATAATAGGTTACCTAACTCCGATAGTATGACCGATAAATAGAAAATTCTTTGAACACCAGTACATTTCATTTTTCCAAAAAAATTACTCATCCCCATATCTCCAATCTCAAACAATCTGCTGAATAGGATATGTTATAAGAACAAAATTGGTTAAAAGAACAAATAACACAGATAAACTCTACTGTGGAACCTTTAAACTGTTACAAATATTGAACAAAGACATATATAGAGCTTGCATGAAGCTAACTTAAAAGTTTTCACTGAACTTATCACAATATCTGGATATAGTTTATACACTGTATCTGCATTTCAAAGAGAAAAAAATAGTTAAAACTTAACTTTATATATTGATAACGGAAAAATTCATTCAACATTATAATTTCAAAAATATATAATAGGTTTCTAATTAAATGTGATGATATGAATTTTTATTTTTTTTTAAATAATATATTTTGGGAATATTTCAATATTTGATGAAAATATTAATCAATAAAAATCAGTTATTTAACCTAATTTATATTGATTAATTTTAGAATATATATTACAAAATTTAAATATAAAAGAAATGTTGACTCTGTCTGTCTAGAGTATGCAGTAAAACTGCTTCAGCTTGACTAAGAGTTAGTCTTCTTCAGACTTAAGGAAACAGGGTAACTGCCCAAGACCCAGAGGCATCTGGCAAGAGTGGAAAGTTGCTCCATTAGAGACCACCAGTGGGTAATTCCAGGTGGTGTGGTTTTCCTTGATAACAGTGATGAGTCAAACCAACATTCGCGGATAGCAGCCAGAGATAGTTGTCCTCACTGTTTGGTTTGACACCCAAGTTTGATAAGTTTTGCCACCTTCCTAAAAAAAAAATAAAAAAAAAAAAAATGTTCACTTAAACCAAATAGCAAGTAAATAAACAAATAAGAAGAAACTCAATAAAAGTAACCCAATATTTTTTTAAACACTAACAAAAAAATTTGTTTGCGTGCTGAAATTTATATTCCTGATCCAAACTATGGCGATGAAGACCAAAATAGGCGAACGGCAATCAAGATTGATGGCATTCTATAAGGTGCAGATCAGGTTTCTCGTAACAATGTAGCATATAGTTTAAAAGATAAAACAAGCTCAGATTAAAGGTTTAAAGTTTCCAGAAGAAGAAGGAAAAAAAAAAAAAAAACCAAAATAATCTGTAACATCAAATATTTGTTACCTCTGTATATACATTAAGAAAACCTATGAAAAGGAGAAAGTTAAACTAGATTTTAAAACAGCAAAATTCGGAGATATTTTTGTATGATAAGAGTACCCATGAGACCGAACAAATACATCAAGAATGTAGTCTGAAAATTAAATTCGGAAGCAGCTCAAAATATTTACCAGTATTAGTTAGAGGTAAGTTATGTGATGTACCCACCAAAATGTTTTTGAAACCATTTGTCAATTTGAATCGTGATTAAACGTGTGTGTTTAATTTGGTGCATCATTTGCAGGTTCAAATACTTAGGAAAGGGACTTCATTGCTTTGAAAAAGATGTGAATTAACTCATTGCAGGATTGTTTAATTATTATCGTAAATATAAAATTGCTAGATTAGTTTGGTAGGGGAACAATGTAATTTTCATTTAATGAATGAGATGTTGGCCTTTATGTTTTTCTGAATATTTCTTTTATTGGTAAGATTTTAAAAAGAATTAGTATTTTATTAGCGTTTTAATTTATTAGCAGTGAAATATATTTTTTATATTAAGATTAAAAACAATGGGAACAAAGATTAACAAAATTTCTATGTAATATTTAATCTGGGAAACATTTAATATTAATTATATGCTTAGTATATTAAGATTTTTATCGATTCACAATGTTTTCGTATGTCTTATATGTTTTTAACCAGATAAATTGATTATATTTATAAATGTTTTT